>BJBW01008634.1:65191-89331 GCA_004320125.1 Scolopax mira | reverse complement strand
CTGCCCCGGGGGCAGGACTTCCTCCTTTTATGTCCCCCCGGCTAGCTCAGGCCCCTCCCCCTGGGCGTGGCTTAAATGGGATGGAATACCTGTGTCCCTGCTAGGTCCTGGGAACAATTAACCCTTTCCCCACCAGACCCAGCACAAAGTCACATGATGAATTGGCACCATCTGGAGCAGTGATCAAAGATCCCTCCCCTCTGGCCAGCCCCCATTTACATACCGAGTACGACCTTTTTAGTTGCAGTCCTGAGTAACATGCTCTAACATGCTCTAGGCAATCCTGCTTCAGCAGGGGAGTTGGACTAGATGATCTCTATGGTCCTTCCAACCCTAAAAAATTCAGTGAAATTCAGTAAAATATTCCATTGTTCTGTCTGCTTCTATGGGAAGCTGAAAAGAGTCCTGAGAAAATATAAACATTGCTTAGCAGCAATTAATGCATTATTGACATTGCATCCACAGCAATCACTAGAAAGAAAATTAACTCTTTCTAAGCCGAAACCAAGATAGTTATAAAAATAATAATTTAATTGTAGATGTCCCTTATTGTCCTGTGTCTTTTATAATAAAACACAATATAGTAAATGAGAATAAAATGAGAGAAAGTCCTTGACTAAACAAGTGGGTATAACCCAGTATAGGGAAGTGGAAGTATTAAGAAAGGTTAGGAAAAAGGAAGGAAAAAAGCTGAACTGATTTGTTACTCAGTACTTAGAAGATGTTTAAACTCTGTTTTCCATATGCAATGCTCACAGAATATTTGAAGATTTGTCTTCCCTTGTCTGAAGGCTCTGATTTCTCTCTCCACTGCCCACCTGCACTTTCCATCCATTTGCAACTTCCTTCTCTACTGCCTCAGCAGTTAGAAACAAGCACTATAGTTGCGTGTTCTGACCTTGGCGACTACACCAAGATATGCAGGAGAAGAATTGTTAAGATTAGGAGCCTTGTCTGATCTCAGGCTCCAATGATTTAAAGATGACAGCTAATCTCACTCCTGTCAGCTGGGGACTCTGAGGGTTTCCAAAAGGACACAGACACCCAGGTTTGTCATTCACATGAGCTTAGGCTGTATTATGAAGCTTTTTTGACCACCATCTATTTGCTAAGCCTTTTAGAGGTCTGACTAAAACTACAGAAATGCAATGTCCTCTTTAAATCATTGGCATCAGAAAATTGAAGGACAAACATTAAACTTTGATATCTACCCAATTGTTGTCAGTGTTTTGTTTTATTTCAAGAGACAGGAAAATGTATTCCTTGGAAAATTATTATTCTAGCTATTGCTTTTGATAAAGGAGCTTCAAAAGTGGAAACCATTTCAATGAATTTAATAAACTTGTTATTTCTCTGGTTTTTTTCCAGGGATTTTGTATGAGTGATTGTCCATCTACCACATGATGATATCCTTCTTTAATTAGTCTGAAGAAATAGATATTGCCCATAACTAAACAATTTCTCAGGAATAGAAAAAATAATTCTAAAAAGCAATAATTCTAGACTCAGCACTGTGAAATTAAGAGACAAAACTATTGTGGTGACCTTAAGCAGAGGAAAGGTGTTTAATGAAGTGGTATGTATGTGTGGGAGGGGATTAATTGTAAATTCAGTGTTTGGCTTTAGCTAAAGAAGTTGAATTTTAAGATTGTTTTTTGTCAGAACTTCATACAAAAGGATTTCTGTCAGAGATATTCATAATGTATGACATAATTAGTTTGATTTAAATTCTTGCCTGGAAATGTCACTGAAAAATAGATTAGTCCAACACCATGATGTAGTGCTATCAATCTTACCAGGAAAGAGGACACAAGAAATTGTTAATCAAAGGATCATAGAATTATTTGGGTTGGGAAAGACCTTTAAGATTATTGAGTCCAACTGTAAACCTAACACTGCTAAGTCCTCAACTAAATCATGTCCCTAAGTGTCACATCTACATGTCTTTTAAATACGTCCAGGGGTGGTGACTCTACCACTTCTCTGGGCAGCCTATTGTAATGTTTGACAATCCTTTCAGTAAAGAAACTTTTCCTAATATACAATATAAATTGCTTTCGGCACACCTTCCTCTTTGAACATGTTCCAGCTCTTTGAACATGTTCCAGCACTTCAATGTCTTTCTTCTTGTGAAGGGCATGGAAGTGAACAGCACTCGAGATGCGGCCTCACCAATGCTGAGTACAGGGGGATACCTCCCCTATTCCTGCTGGCCACACTGTTTCTGATACAAGGCAGTATGTTGTTGGCCCTCTTGGCCACCTGGGTACACTGCTGGCTTATATTCAGCTGGTTGTCAACCAATACTGTCAGGTTCTTTTCCACCAGTCGACTTTCCAGCCATTCTTCCCCAAGCCTGTAGCTCTGCATGGGGTTGTTGTGACCCAAGTGCAGGACTCAGCATTTGGCCTTGTTGCATCTCATATAATTGGCCTTATCCCATCAATCCAGCCTGTCCAGATCCCTCTGTAGAACCTTCCTACCCTCAAGCAAATCAACACTCCCACCCAACTTGGTGTTGTCTACAAACTTACTGAAGGTACACTCGATCCTGTCATCCATGTCATTGATAAAGGCCCCAAGGTTCAAATGACGAGGTTTATAAAACCTGCTGGTGTGTCTGAAGGAGAAATGAGAGAAATGAAAAGAAGCAGGAAAGAGAAGGCAGAAAGATAATTGTGAGGATGCAGACACAGAAACAGGAAGAGAGGAGAATGGAAGTATGAAAACAGAGCAGGGATAAAAGAGTTAAAATAAGCAAAAAATTAGAAGATCAAAATCAGATTGAATACTAGGAAAAAGAGAAAAGACCAAAGGAAGCTGTCTATCCTAGAAAAGATATAGTCTGATAAAAAGCATAATGAATCAGATAATATGAGCAGCCATATGAGGTAGAAAAGCTGAATACCTAAGCAAATACTTGCATGAGAATTTCAGTAGAGGTGATTTAAACAAGATGACTATAGTTGACCTATAGCTTAGGTGCTGGTGCTCTGCGCAGCCTGGTATAATAAGAAATGTCCCTGAAATGCACCTTGCTGAAAGGAGGAGCTGGCTGGTGTGGTGCTGGTGAGGTGAACCTCCTGAGACACCTGCTTGGTCACCAGGGTTTGCAGACAGCTGGTTGGCACAAGTCATTAAGTATAGCAGATTTTTTTCATTTCAGAGGGAAGATTGTGACTCTGTCTGGTTAGGAATGAGTCTTGTGACTACACCACCAGGTTTGATTATCATAAAAGTTTCCTATGAGACACTCCCTAGCCATCTCTTGCTGCTGCAGAGAACAGCTGCCCACAAATGAACTACATTCCCAGATTGGCAAAAAATGTCTTCATGAGAATACAAGGTAGGCTATACTTTGTCCTTCATCTCCCTTGATGGTCTGGAAGACTTTCAAGGAGATGGAGAACATGGGGGCTTTACATTCCAGACACACTTTTGAAAAGCAGGGCTTTCTGAGAATAAAATAGACATTTGTTTTGCAAAAAATATGCTTTTTTCCATCTCTTATCATGCTATCTGTGGAGCCTTACATGTTCCTCATGGTGTAAACTAGGGAACAGGATGAGTCTGGCTAGAATTTGTCTTGAGCTAAAACAGATGAGGTTATTGCACCCCACCTGAAGTTGCCGATTGACTTTGTACCCTCTCAGCTTACTCCTTGTATCGGACTGATAAAGGTAAAGCACAGCACAGTGAGGTGTTTGAGGTTCTAAGCTGGAAAAGACACCACAATATCTTTGCATTAGACTTACCATGCTGTTGTAGTGACCTATAATGGCCAAAGCAGGAACAGAACTGGTGCTAGAACACCTGCATCTGTATTCAGATGAGAGTGTCACATGTAATGTGACAAATTAGATAACAGTCATGTCTCTTTTCAGTAGAGAATTAAACTGACCAATGGCATTCACTTATTTCCTTGGGATCTCTCCTAGAACTCAACTTCTATCTCAGCACTCAATTATTTGTGCATTTTATATAGTCTGCACTGCGGGCCCTACTTCTGTTCCAGTATCATTTTAAAGCAATTCTATTTAAGGTTTATTTCCTGCTTGATGATGATAACATTTTAATCATTCTGGGAAAGGCTAGTTGTGTAATTATAAACGATTGAAGAGTAAACAAAATATTTGTCTCAAAAAATATGTTTTTGAGGTAAATTTTTCCCTCCCAAACTACTTCTATTTCTATCTTACAGCTTGCTTCATGAATTACAAGGTAAAGTGGTTAGAAAATGCAGCATGCTTTCCAAAGATGTAGATGAAAATAGATGCAATATTAGTAAAAAGTCAACCGAAAACAGCAAGATCTTTAAAATCACAAGCACACTTGACTGAACAGTTACAAGTGTCATTTTAGTCACCCTAAAGCTTCTTATTTTGAAGCTGCAAAATAGACGTATTGACAGTTACACAGGAATGAACTTTAAAGATACATAAAGCCAGCAGAGGTCAACCAAACTCTGAATAAATGTTAAAGTGCCAGAAGCTCACTGGCAAGTGAGGGGGAAGTGCAAGAAATTCCAATGTTGCTCAGGTTCTCTGTTCCTGAGACCAAGAGAAAGAATTAACAATACTCCCATTGCAGTGCCCTGAAGTCAGAGAAAAGGGATTCCAGGCTCTGTCTTGTCAGAGGAAAAGAACAGAGGTCAGTGCTGACCAGCTTCACCACCCAAGGGAACTGCTGCAAAACCTTAGTTAGAAAGGGAAAGTCTACAGAGTGTCTTCAGGTATTGCCAGCCAGTCTATTTCCAAAGAAAGGGGGAAGGACTCTATTTTTATCCTTGTTTCCTCATCTATCTTTGCAATTATTTGTAACTTTATATAAATTTAATAAGGGCATGTATATGTATATGCCTATATATATGAATTTGGAACACTGGGGGTTTTTGCCTTTAAAGCTTTCTGAGAGATGAGAACCAAACTGAGACCTTCTACCTTCACTTCTGCTGACATCCTTTATGGAGATTTTCAGAAACAGAGCTCAGAACAGTACCAAATATTTACCTATTGCCAAAAACCTTATTTTTCCCAGCGAGTCCAATAACAAGCAGGCTTCACGGCATAACTCTGGGTTATAATTTTTTATAATCAGTTCAGAGGAATTTGTCTGGAAGCTGAGTTTTACTACTAGAGCTTGGTTTTCCATCATCCCTTGTGCTCTCCCTGTATTTCTCGGGTCCCCTCAAGAAAGAGAAGTTCTTCCGGCAGCTGGCCCAGGAGCCTGCACACCTGCACCCCACATTTCCCACCTTCTACAGACACACTTTGATGTGTGACATCTGGGACGGTGCAGGCCAACTTTTGACTTGACAGCTACACCCCTGAATGACCTTTACATGTAGAAGGGATCTGGCAAGTAAGAGGTTGAAGTGGCAATTTTTTTCCTCAGCCTGTTGCACATAATGTTTTACTTTAACTTGTTCTGAAGTTGCCCGTGTGTTGCTTCTTTAGGTAAAGACACAAAGCCAGATGGTACAAAAAAAATACGTAATGAGACTGTCTGCCCTTGTGAGAAAAGATCATATCTTCACCTTAGGAATTGCTAACCGTAAGTAGATACATGGAGCTACAGAACAAGAGATGGATGTCTGAAGGAATCAAGTTCAGTGAAACACCCAAGGAAGAGAGTTTCTAGCCAGCAAAGAAAAGCCTCTTGGCTCATAAGACAGTCCTATTGAGAATGTTGAATGGCAACATTAAGGTATGTTTGCTATGCCATTGCAAGATGTGACACATAAGAATGCTCATGCTAAGAGTGGGTCTGCGCTGCGGCTGAAGGCATGACTGTAGGTTGAGAAGAGCAGTGCCACATCATTAACTGCACAGATAACAGTGGTGGAAACACTGTGGAACCACTTTCAGGATGGGTTTGGAGAATTTACAGCTGTACACTTTCTGCTAGCTTCCAGTGAAGTCCGCATGCCATGGCACTGCTCTGTTTCAAACACACACTAACTAGACTGGCAATGGCTGATACGTCTTCTTGTGTAGCACTCACACAGCCCAATTGCGCAGCACATATACCTTAATGTAGGCATTAATTATGCTCAGTAGTTTTGACTACTCTCTACAATGCTTACTTAAGTAAGCTCATAAAGCTCAGCTTAGCAATGACTGGTTTGATACGTGAGGTTACAAATCCTAATACCGGCTGCTCCTACTCCTAATTATTAATATAATATTTTTTTTCTTTACCTTCTGTGTTACTTCTCACAGATTTGTGATGAAGTCACCTGAGAGGACAATATTGTAATGATGCATAGCAAAATTAAGGACAGATTTGTGTGTCACAAATATATATATATGAAATAAAAGAGAGGGAATTTCTTTGGCAGACCCTCCACATTGGGATGTGCAGGCTGCTGCAATTTAGGTTATCTCAGAAGGATTTCTCATAGGCAAAATGCTGTTATAAAATGCTAGCTTCTACATTTTGTTTCACTGTGTGTTCCTAGCTGTGCCAATGAGAGCCTTCAGCCTGTGTGCCTGTGTTTAATTCAAATTCCATTAAGTCATTGCAGTTCATCTTAGGGTCCTACAGAACTCCAGAAATTTGTGAAAGTGTTTGTTTAGATTTGAAAATACCATAATTTCTCAGCCCGAGTCTTTTTAAGAGGAAACAGTCTTTTTATTTCTCTAAGCATTTAGTTAGCTGATTTGACTTCAGACGTCTTGTAATTACCAGCAGCTGAACAAGAGTAGATAAGTACTTCTTCAGGTAAGTAAGAGCACAGCGGGTGAAGGGTGGATGGAATGTTAATGGCAAACCTTTCTCTTCTTTTGAGTAAACTTTTTCTTATCTAGTTACACTGTTCTTTAGGAGTGTTCTACCACTGAAAAACACCCCTCAGCATACTGGGGAATGGTTGTTCTGTGGGCATTTGACAGGATGCTCACAGTTTGATGCAGAAATAAATTTAAGAAATTTCTTAATTTAAGCATGCTCCATATAGTTGTTACATCATAGCGAATGCTTTAGTAGGCATGAAGGTCCACTTCTGTAATGTAAAATTAAACAGTTTTGTTTAAATGAATTTTGTAAATGTGATAACAATTGGAGCAGAACAATCAAAGATGATTGTTTTTCAGATTAAGAAATTAGGGAAGGTTGCACATATCTCAGCAATTGCAAGAGAACTGAAGTCAAACCATGGGCTAGATGTTAGGAGAGATGGAAAGACCCTCCATGTTAAAAAGGCTCTGTCTAGGAAATTATGGTATTTTCAAACCAAAATGAAGAGTGCATTTGGAACTATAAGATTAATTGCATTTGTTCCTATTTCAACGTGTTAACATATCTAAGGCTTGTAGAGTTTTTCTTCCCTCAGTATCCTCCAGAGATACTCCTTCTCAAGGGTATCTTTATGGGAAGATAGGATTTAAACTTCTTTGTTATTCATGCTGTTTGCACTTGCATTTTCCATTCTTATATCATATCTTTCCCTCAAAACATCATATCCAGCTGTGTGTACTCAAACCATGAGTTGTTACAGGCTAGTTTTAGGAGCTGCCAGTTTCACACAATGAGTTGTTAACTATTTGAGATGAGTTATGCATTCAGTAGATTCTATCCTTATTTTAAGAGGCTTATTATTGCCCCTTCAGTAGGGCAGATACCAAGTTTAGTAAAATTTCTGCTTTTGACCAGCATTTGAGAAATATAGCCCCAGTGTTCACTTCTTGTTTATACAAACTGAGGAAGTGGAAGTAGAATTCAGTGTGAAGGATTCACACTAAAAAAGGATGAGCTGTTGACTTGCAAAAATGCTTAACAAGATATCTTTATTAAAATAAAAAAATAATTCATTGGTAATTTCTTCCTAGTGAAGAAAAATATCAAAGATCAGTTATTTACACCATAAGTTAAACCAGTATGAAACAGAAATTCTCGCCAGCCATCTAGGGCCTAAGACAATGCTCCTTTAAGTATTTCATGGATCATAAAAGATATATTCTCATACAACTAATGCTCTGATGACACATTAACATGAACATTGTAAACATCTTACAGATTGCTTACAGAAAAAAAAAGGTAGCTTTAAAGATATATAGAGACACAAAAGCTGCAAACATAAGCTTTGTTTGGAATATTAAAACAGTTTTTCATGCTTAATACAAAGTTGTAAATATTTTCTGTTGTCTCTAGTAAGTGAAATAAATTTGAAAAATTTGTCAAATTGTAAATAGATAAAGCTTGAGACCACTGTACTATTCCATTAACATGAGGGGAGAGCTCACCAACATGCACCAGATAAGTGTAAGGGAAATCACAAAAAAATGTTTGTGCAATATAAGATTTGCAGAGAATTATAAGTTTAGTTAATACAACCTCAGAATGTAACAGGCTATACCATGGAGGTATAGCTGGGCTATATCTGTACTGTATCATGTTGTTGGAGGCTAAAGTCTGTAGAAGCTTTTGAGTGTTGTCATGGAATCTGCAACTCCTGGTACTATAGAAATAAATTGTAGCACTATGTACTTAATATTAGTCTATTGAATGTAAAATAACATTAGAAATAATTTTGCCTAGAAACAACATTAAAAAGTTACAAAGATCCTATAAATTGGGAAAAGCAACACATGTTAAGCAAATTAGAGGTTAGATTAGCACTGTGCGGCTCTGCAGATGAGAAGGTGCTAACTTTTCAGGCAGATTTAATCTCTTTTCTTCCAAGTCGACTATGGATAAAGCCAGGTTAGTTTTGCTTTTAGAGGCAGGCATACATACAATTCTATTACATCCTGTTGTTAAAACTGTTGCCACAGTCATAGCTTAGCCATAGGCCTAATTACCCGTTCAACTACTTTCCACTGTTTTTTTCCAAAATTATCCTGGTGTCTTTCATCTGCAACCAGTGGGTATAAAGACATCATAACTCCACAGAGCGGAAAGATTAGGAATTCAGCCAATATATTTCTAATAAATGGCAAGCAAATTCATTTTTAAAAGAAATTAAATAAAAGAATCAGTATAAATCACCTTTATTTTTGAGAAAAGAGTATGAAAGGTAAAAGCTAAGGAAAAAGAGCAAACACAAGTGATGGGATTTTCCCTTCCACCCTTTCAACATCAATGAATATTTTATTGAATTCTGGAAGGCATAAGGGATGATTCTTTTTTTATTCTAAGGAGGGAATTTTCAATGGGATTTTATATATTTATTCTAGGAGTAGCATTTATTATGACTGTTTTATTTCCTAGTAAAATTGGTTAAAGGCTACAAAGCCACATCCTCTTTATATTATAAAATGAAGGTGACAATTCAAGTACTAGTCTGTTCAGCTGCCTTATTGTAGAGGTACCTGGTCTGAAACGTACCTGAGGTACCTGAAAGAGGTACCTGCCAGCGTAACTACCTTTTTTTTAGTGTTAGTTCTATTGAATCAAAAGAGAGCATTGGATAGCTCTAGCTGAGGGTTAGATGAAACTGTGTAGAGTATTGGAACTTGCACAACTCAAGGAGGCACAGAGGACTCCAGGCCCTGACATTACCATTCTCTTAACTGTTATGTTATGATTTTAAAGATTCAAAAAAGAAAAAACTATGCTGAGAGCACACTTTTTTTTTTTTTTGAACCATCTGTATGCAGACTCCCTCCAGGAAACGATTTAAAGCTTGTACTTTCGATCGTGCTGTTTATTTCCTTGAAACAACTGTTTGTTCTTGCACTAAATTCAACAAAGGCTCATGAGTCACTAACTTTGAAATTGATTGGGCTTTCTGGAGCAGGTTAAAAGCCCCCTATGTATTTCTTCATTTGCTAAAAGGATACAGGCTCACAAGATTTTCTGCTTCTGGAAGTCCAGGGGAGAGCTCTTTAATTGGTGAATGTGTATTTAAAAAAAAAAAAAAAAGAAAGATTCCCTTGTAAGAAACTTCTCCTCTACAGCTGCTGTGTTTTATTCTTTTATCTGGGCTGAGCCTGTAAGCTGCTGAGCACCTTTAATTCCCTACTGAAATCTGGGTGGGGGGCTGCTAGAAATTCTTCATCACTAGTTTATTTCAAAAAGAATTTGTGGAGCTTGGAACTTGAGAGGGCTGAGCCTTTGTTGAATTGGTCAGCTATGGTTCAGAAGAGAAGGTACTCACCTGAGGCAGATTCTCATTGCTCTAGTGCTGCAGACCACCTGATCAGGGTAAGGAAGTAGGTAAAGCTTTTTTTTTTGCCAGCTCAAGTCTCTGCATCAAAGATCCTGGTTCTCAGAGAGGATTGTAACTCCTTGGCATCTGCTAAAAGAGAAACACCACAAGATGAGGGCAATAAGTAAGATACACTCAAAGGTACAGATCCTTCTTATGCGAACCTAGGCAGGTTGTAGGAATGGGCAGATAAGAACATTATGAAATTCAGCAAGGACAAGAGCAGGATCCTGCACCTGGGAAGGATGAGTCCTCTGGAGCAATGCAGGTTAGTGCTGGATTGAGGGGGGCAGCTTTGCTGAAAAGGCCCTGGGGTGTTAGCAGACAGGGATCTGAGCATGAGGCAGCAAGAAGGGACAACAACTTCCTAGTCAGGAGGCGGAATGAAACAATCACCTCTCTTTACTTAGTGCTTCTTAGAGTCTGTTTTGGGCTCCTGGATACCAGAAAGGCATGAATAAAATGGAGTGGGTTTAGTGGAAGGTGACCAAGATGGTTAGGGACTGGAGCACTCACTCTGTGAGGAGAAGCTGAGGAACTTCAAGGCAGAGAGGGCTTCGAGAGGACCTAACAGCAGCTTCTCTGAGAAGGTTGGTAGGAAGAGTGAGTTGGGCTCTTCAAAGCAGGACATGATAGGAGAATGAGATGATGGGTAGAAGCTGAAATGACAGGTTCAAACTGTATATTATAAAAACCACCTTTTCCCCATAAGGACAAGCAGGTACTGGACCAGGTTGCCCAAAATATTTTGCTTAGTCCATTCTTGGAAGTTTTCAAGATCCCACTGGATAAAGCTTTGAACAACTTAGTTTGACCTAACAGGTAACTAGTATGAGGAGGATATTTGGCTACAGACATCCTGATATCCTTTTCAGACTGAATTTTCCTGTGGTCCTAAAACTCCTTTTTGTTTGAGAGAATGACAGCACAGTTCACCAGCTGCTAGGTAGAATCTGCTCTATATCTAAAATTCGGAGATAGGTGGGACAAAAAGAGTTTAGTAGCCTTAGCTAAATATTGGAACCTTAAGTCATGTTATTCTTTTGGTTTTTGTTTTAAATTCGTCCGCAGAATAATTTTTATCTTGCGAGGCAAAAGAAGAAAGAGCACACTAATGACCTTTATGTTTTGAAATAGGTGAGTAAAAAGTTATTAAACTGCAGTCAGGTAAAGCTCTTTGCACAGCCAGACAGGGAAATATTTGCAGAGACTATGAGGTGAGCTTTGGGTAGGAAATGGTTTGGATTCATAAAAGAGGAGAAGCGTTTAGCTAAATATTTACCTTATATGCAGCTTGGGGTGGTCAAGTGAAAACAGAAGGTCTGTATATGACATTTGCAGATATGTCCAGATAATACTAAATATAGGCAGGAGTCTGCCTTTGGGGAAAGGGGGCTTTGCACTGACATAACTTTACTTTTTAAATTTACTTCTGACACCCACAACATAACTAGTAAAAGTGCTTTACATTAACACAATATAGGTATGAGACTCAGCTATGCAAACATAATAATTTATACAACCATACAGTATATTTTGAAATAACACCATGACAGTTAATGAGAATTTCTGAAATGACCAAGAAATACATTAACTCTTGAACAAGTGGATGACACTAAAAAAAGGAAGAAATGGTTTTGCAGCAGTGTAATATCAGGATATCTGGATACTGAATGCTGAAAGAGTCCATTTCCTGTGGATTTATTTTTAATTATTTTTTCTGATTGAACTATATGAAGATGGGAAGGGTACTGCAATAATGTCAGCTTCTACAGGAAATATTCTTAGATAGCTGAAGTGACATGAGAGATTGGATTCAGTTGCCTAAAGAAAGGATTTCATGCCATTTTAGGCACTCTGAGTTGCCTTGCTTAGCTTCTACTTGCCGCTGATGATTCAATACAATTTACGCCAGGGCATCTTGAATGATGCTGACGTTCCTATATTTATTGAATCCCACCCAATCTAGTAAATTGAGAATGTTTTCAAAAGAAGGAGGTAGTGAATCAGTAATAGATGTGCTGCTAAAAGCTGTAAGGAATGAGGGTGGAGAAGGGAAAGGGATGAAAGGAATGGATTATGACCTCAAACTTTTTTGTAAGATTTGAGTAAGCATTCAGGATGTTCAATATTTACTTGCAACAAACATCCAAAACTACTTAGATATACCTTGAAATTCCTGTGTTTCACAATCCTTATTTTCCTGTTTGAACTTCACAATCACTGTTAACTAGCAGGTAGATCTAATTGTGTCAATAGAGTGCAGTTATTGCACCTGAAGTTATCAGTAGTAAAAATCTGCTGCTCAGCAAGACATCCTACACTCAATGTTTTAGAAAAAAGACAATAATGTTTTGACTTTGGTATACTGGTTATTATTGATTGCAATATAACTTGATTGATAACAATCAAAAGAAAGAGGAATAAAACCAATCCTTTTTAGCAGAATAATGCTTAACAATTTATAAATTGAGCTAGGTCTGTTTCATTCTTCTTTCTGATATTCCTTTGTGGATGTGCTGTATCTGCAGTAGTTGATTAACTCACAGAAAATCAAATTATGCAACACTTACAATGTCTAATTTACCTTTACTTTCAGCTAATTGGTCAATTAGCTTGATTTGGGGAATAATCAGTTTACAGTGCTGAGCACACAAGTGGGATTTAGCAAAGACAGAACAAAAGTACTGAGAAAATGGTGGTATACGGATTAATTCGTAGCACTTCTTCCGAAGAAACATTGTAGTGATGCCTATGAGATCCTTAATTATTGAATATCAAAGTTCTCAATACCTTAAAAACTTACTACCCACCCCTCTGCCCCCCTGATGCCCATGTATTAGTTACATGATGGAAAAACTGCTATAGGTCAAGTTTAATCAGCTATGTATGCCAAGCCTATGTCATTTTTTCATCCATGGAACAGTCACCTACTGTTTTTACATGGCAAACCAAACATGGAGAATACCAGAAAGTAGCTGAATCCTCAGTGAATACAAGGCTTTTAACAGAATTGGTTATCCAATTTATTTGATTGCACACTAAACATACTTGGAGTTCCTACAAAGTTCTGCTATTAGACAAGTTCTAATTATGACCAACAGCAAGACCTCAATTTTTGGCATTTTGCAAATTTTAGCTCTGTTTGAATCCAGGGCAACTGAATATTTTTCTTCTTTCTGTGATGCAGTTTTCCTCTCCTGCACACCTTGTAAAATGAGGAACCATAATTACAACCTTTTAGGTTCAGTCAAATACTATTTCTGAAAACCTCCCACTGTCTAAAGAAGTTTAATTAATTAATTTTTTTATGTTTTATTGTACTTCAATTTACACTGCACTTTAGGGATTGGCTAGTTGTTGTATACATCATTGTAATTATTATTATATTTGATAATTTATGAAATCAGTCATTTCACTGCTAAATTTGCAATCAGTTTTTGCACAAACATCTATTTTTCATTATATACCTGCTGGGGAATAACTTTGTAGAACTGCACTTTGGTAAAATAAAGAAACTCTGTATTAAGAGAAATATTTGAAGATATCACGACATTAATGCTCTGGATACTTAGAGCAAGTTTCTGATGCTGTTTTAAGCTAATGGCTGGTTTCAGGAAATAGGAAAAGAAACTGTTCCTCCTCTGAAGAGCATTCATGCAATCCAGACTAGAAGCACCACCAAACAGTGGAGGCAGCCTGTCTTCCCCTAACATTTGTGGTTGGAAAGATAAACTGCTCTGTTTTGGCAGCTCCAAAGTTCCTAACAGCCTGGCTGCCAGAAGGAAAATAATCTGTCCTGTGTTATGTTAGAAGTGCATAGTATTTTAGAAACAGTGTTTGGATGGACAAGCAGTAGAATTATATAGCTACTGCTCTGTTTCAATCATATCAGTAATTTTAGACAATTATACCATGAGCTGTGTATCATCAATTGTGTTATCTGCTGCAGTAAAATTTGATTTAAAAACCGCACTCAGATTACCAGTCTTTGGTGCAGGTTTTCTGGTGTTTACTTAAATGCTGTTTTTTAAATTTTTATATTTTTTTTTTAATTTTGGAATGGTTTGAAAATTTCATTCTAATAACAATACACTTGAACTTCAAATGCCTGCCTCCCTAATGGCTTGACTAAACCCCTTTTGTGTAAATTGGGAGTCTTTCTAATCCCTTCAGTTGGGATTGGATCATATGTTAGAGTATATGGTTTATTGCCTTCTTCTTAATATGTAAATATTCTTTTAAGAAATATATAAGGTCAGTATTAATTCTTATGAATTCAGCAATAAAAGTAATTTTCATTTACGCTCCATGTATGATAAAGGGTAATGTTATCCTGACAGATTGTTCTTGAAGAACAACTAATGTTCTGCTAAAACGGATCTTTTTCAGTTGACGGAAGTGGTTGCATGCTTTTCATTCTGTAACATCCAAAGATGAAAAAGACAACTGTGTTCTTTATCAGCCTCTCCATTGCAAACATGATTACTACCACTTTTTCTATTTGTACAGATAATGAAGATATCAAGACAAAAGTGTAGATATTTGTTCTATCTAACCAGAATTCCCATCTTTTTCTTTCAGATGATCACAACGTTGCCGTCATGTACGAAATTATATACTTCTATAATTAGGTTTTACATTTTATACAATTGTTCTGTTAGGTGCTGCCAGTATGTGCGCTGTCATTCAGAAGAGTATTGAATAAAAATACAGTCCTCAGTCTCAGGAAACAGATAAATTGGTAAACTAGTCTGCAAGACTTGTAGTGATTTCAGTGCATCTAGTTATTGCCTACTAAGGATTCGTGAATACTTTGAGACAGGGTATGGTATAAGGTATATTTTCTTATTGTTTTCTTAAAAAAAAAACAGTGGCAACAAAAAAGGCAGCTAAATAACATGCAGAAAAAGTGATTATAGAAAGCCAGTAAAAACCATAATAGTCACGGTGCCATGTAATTAAATCAAATACTGATCCTACTACCTTTTTCCATAACAGGAGCAGCTCTCAATAGCTGTATCTATGTTAACAGTTTGATTCAGAGCAATAGTGCGAGTCTGAAGCAAATCTTCCAGCCATCATGACTTGATGGGCATCAGTTCATTCAAAGACCAGCTTTCGTGTACACAAACAAAATTCCTTTTCTGAAATCTAGATATGAAGATTCACACAATCTACTTACTAAGGAGAAACTAACTACATTAGGAAGATTTATTCCAACTCCATCCCCATTCCTAATGGAAACACAAAAGCCCTTGCATCTTGTGCATGATGAACCTAATGATGGCCTAAGGGATGTAGCCAAGTCTACAGTGAAAGAACATCCCTTCTCAAACTCTCCATATGGTAGACATAAATTATAATTGATTGGCTTCTGCCATGCCAAATTTCTTACTAAGATAAGCCTAAGAAATATCTTGATTCTACAGTGACCTACTTTCAGAATAGTGAAAGGTCTTGTAGAATTTGATATTTCTTCCACAAGAAACAAGGAACTGAAATGCATGGTAGCAAAATGCATTTCATGAACTCAAAACAAACTTTAGTTTATGATTCCTCAAAGAAAAAAGGTGAGAATTGACAGATGAAGCAGGTTTTTATTCTGCCCAAACTCTACTCTTTTTCTCCATTTCCACTTTCAGTAGAATGTTAAAACTGACATTTTTAAATAGTATGTGGAATCCTCAAAGATGAGATTAATGAAGTGTAAAACTCTGTATCATCTGACTGAATTACTATATTCAATCTATAGGCAAGCCTTTCAGTCTCCTGTCTCCAGCCTGGCTGCACATTCATGCAAAATTTTTTTAGCTACAGTAAGAATCAGAAAACCTTGCTGCAAAGCTACTCACAGAAAGGAATTCTGCATTCTCCACTCATTTGTCGGCGATGCAATGCATCTGGAGTATAGCCACCATCTAAAGAGACAACAGAAATGGATTGAAGATCCTAAGGTTTATAAAATTGTACTGTGTCATCGGTACATCATCACTGTAATAAATACTGGACAGGATGATCTTGTAATTATTAGAGCCATATTTTTAGAGAATGTATACAGAAGCTCCAGTTTGAACCCTGCTACCACAGCTTTGACTCATGGCTATTATTACTGCTTTTATTTCCTACTCTATGTGAGACAAGCAGAATAAAAATTCTGCTGCTCAATCCTTATTTTAAACATATTTTAAAATATATGTTTTTCCTGTATTAAAAGATGTACCAGTTTAACTTACATTGCTTGAAAAGATAACTTAGGTATGCATACAGAAAGCCTGTATGGATACATGTATTTAAATTTCAGACTAGCTTACATCAACTAATTTTAAATAAGGAACTGAGCTAATGGACCTTCATATCTGTCATGTTGTGACTAGATTAAGAGTAGCCTTAAGAGTACTATCTTGTTTAAAGCCATGGCATAAAGTCAAATTTTGATTTAGATTGACTGAACTCTGAATAGAGATGAGGAGTTGAAATTATGTTTTAATATTGTTTCTATATCTCTGACACGTTTTCCTGCTTCTTTCAGACCTTGCATTAACTATATATACCAAAGATTTTGCTGGATTTTGTATAGCAATGTCAAAGGAAAACTGAAAACATGATTTCTAGCTCCTGCTAGAAATTGAACTGCATGCACAGAGAGGAAAAAAAATGAAGAAGGAAATGTGCCATGCTTTGAAGACCACAAAGTAGTTTGACATGTCCTTGCATGTGGTTACATTCTTGTTATGTGGTTCTGGGCTTGTGTTCATTTAACTGGGGACTTAGACCAGGCTTTCTCAAGATGCTTACCCTTAAGTTATCCTACTGTATTGCTTTCCCTTTCCCTACATCAAATGATAACTCTGGTCTCCTCAGCAGAAGTCTGATGGCTTTCTGTGAGTTCCTCTATGAGTGCTGGGAATTGCTATGAAAGGAGCATTCAGAGTCTGCCTATTTTGGAGGAGAGTGATGCAACTTTTCTATTTCTCCAGAAGTATTTGGGGAAAATTTAATGAGACTTGTGCTTTATTCTGCCTTCCAGAGATATTATTTGTAAGAAGAGAATGATCCAACTTATTTTAGCTGAAGTTCAGAGTTTAAGAAAGCCACCTATGAGTTGAAAACTCAAGTTACTTATTATCTGTAAGCCAATTGGTTGCAGTTAAAATAAGTTTTCCATTACTTCTTTATCCAATACCATTTCCAGAGCTACTTGCTAATTTAATTGACAACAGTATAATGGCTACAATAATCACAGCATTTCACTCACCATGTTTCAACAGCTCAATTTTTATCTTGTGGTTCCGTTTCCGTTTTCCCCTTGGGCTTATCTATTTTTTGACATAGGAACATCCATGGTCTTAAATTTTTCTTGAGGAGACAATCTTCAATTTTCAACAAAGTACAACAATATGTCATATCTTTCAATCCACCAGCATCATTTCTTGTTCTTGCTGCTGAAAATAAACTCTTTAATGATCCAGTTCTTACTGGCTCACAATATATAGTCAGTCACTTCAGCAAAGCAATAATTTTTTCACCAAGCTTAAAGTAGCTTGGCACAGACATCTTCTAGTGTATGTACTGGACGCATTCTAGTGCATGCCATGGAAAAATAGTCAGATATATACTTCACAGCTGGAATTTTTATCTATCTAAAATGCAATGGGTAAGTTCAAAATGCATTGGGCGTAACTTTTAAGGGGGCTTAAAGAATCAGGCTGTGGATTAGCTTATTGTTTTATTTAATATTGTCATTTAGTAACAAAAAACTAAAAATACTTCCATGAGTTTTTAGAGCAATGTCTCCTGGGTCTGGTGCAGTAGCATTGTGTATTTAGCTTTTTCCATGCAAAACACCAGACTACAGGGAAAATATAAGATCACTGCAACTTTTCAGACAGGGATGTCAGTTATATGCATTGTTTCTATCTTCCCCGTTATATGGTACTGAAAATGAGTCTGTGTTTTACCAGGTTTCATTTCAGATAATAAGGGAAGTTAATAATTATCTGGTGCTCCTGGATTCACTGAATCCAACCTTTGTAAAGCAGCAGTTTCCTGTATATTAATAGATTTGAAATTATTCAGGAAATTGCTTGAAAATGACAGAATCACTGAACATTATTTTAATGTCAAATGACTCGAATGA
Source organism: Scolopax mira (assembly GCA_004320125.1). Taxonomy (NCBI): domain Eukaryota; kingdom Metazoa; phylum Chordata; class Aves; order Charadriiformes; family Scolopacidae; genus Scolopax; species Scolopax mira. The sequence continues at coordinate 71,041 of BJBW01008634.1, read as the reverse complement.
TTCTGTTGGAGTCATCCAGAACACAGAGGTCAATGTTACATTGCAGCATGGCAGCCCTTATGCCTCAGGAGCTAAGAACAGACATCTCCAGTCTGAAAGAATTTATAACTGCCAAAGATAAAATGGACCAGAGCAAGAAAATATTTTTAAAATATCTATAACAATATAATTTTAATATATATATTAAATGTTCTTTCAAATTCTGTTCAGGTTCCTGTGTCAGAGTGATCTGACTGCTACATTTGAGGCCACACTTAAATCAGTTGTTGGAAAGGATTCCACTCTTTCATATGCAGGCAGGCAGGATTTTCTGTAGGAGTATTCACCGAGTATTCACCGAGTATTCATAAATGTTCTTCGTGTCCTAACATAAAGTAGGAAAAAAGGTGTTTAGCCATCAAAATAAATTATTGAGTGATACTAACAATATCAAAACTTCTCGCCACAATGCCTATTCCCACAGATGTATAAAATGCAGCTTACAATTCAAATTTACTGATTCATAGTAGCTGAGAAACCAGTTTGTCAACTTCAAAATTAGTTTTAATTCTGCTATATGATTTAACCACTAATCAACTCAGAAGAAGTAGGAAATGTAACAGCATAATTTACCAGCATGTGGATTTCATCTTCTGGAAGACCTAATTCACTGTGACTGTTTTGCAATACAAAATAACATAAATAGGAAGTCAAAACAGTGAATTCATGGATATACCCAACTGTCCAAGTAATATCACTTCCTTGACACCCGACATATTTTCCTAAACTGGAAGAGAAATCACAGGCTGTTATGAAATAAGAAGCATATGCTTTTTGAGTCATATTTGACAAGGTAAAAGCTATTGTACTTTCATTCATATATACTTATTTAAAGTGTCTTTCAAAATTTTTGACTTTGCATAGATGATATCAGAGAAAGCTTCTTTTATGCAGCTTCTTTTTTCTGAAATCCCTGGCCTCAGAAATCAGGATGTGTACGTAGTTCAGCCTGCATTGTTTAAATGTAATAGGCAAATTGCTGGTATCTTGAAAGTTTTTATCACTTCAGATGCCTTTCAATAATACAGTTGCAGCTCAATGGTTAGTAAAAAGACATTACCATCAGCCTGAAACACAAACATACAGAATCCCATAGGCTTTTGTGACAGGTAGTAATTTGCTTGTGGAATTGGGCAGTCTTCCTAAACCTGAGAGGTAGATCCTAAATCCAGTGCAGAGTAAATGATGCGATTTTTGCTCAGATTCATGGCTTAGTACAGAAGCGGAAGAGCTTTGTTACTCTACTGTCTTTTATTAGCCTTAAGCTTGCCTTCAGAACAGGAAGTGAGAATGCAGTTGCCCCTTCTATGAAACATTAAAACACTATTTAGCTTTGTCTGAAATTCTGCCTAGCTTTGGAAACTCATTTTCAATGGCCTGTAATTAAATAAAATGTTTTTGTTGCAATGCACTATAACTATGTGATACCATGATACATTTACATACCATTGTTTTACATATTATTTATAACGTACTCTGGTAATCAGTTTGAATTCTGCATTTTCCTTTGCTCTCCTCCCAGTTGTTTTGCATGTTTAAAAATAAGCAGTGTATAGATCTCAAAACAGCTGCTGAACTTACGAAGACCAGGGCTACTACAATTGTAGCATCTTTTCATTCCAAGCAGATACTGTACACAGAGTAGAAGGAAAAGAGGTTAAGTTCTTGGAACATGTGCAAAAGTCCTATTATTTCCAACATCTGTACCAGTTTTAAAAAAATAGACTCATCTAGATTTGCAGTTGGTGAAAACTGGCATAACTAATGAGAATTCATCTGTCTTGAACAATTTCTTTGTAACGTGACTCTGGACATTCAGTTTGTTTGATTTTTTAAGCAACTGTTTTAAACACTACTTTTTTTTTTCTTTTCCTTTTTCTTTTTTTTATCAATTGCAACTCACAGGCCTGGGTGATCCCAACAAGACTGAAGTAACATCCTTAGTAGCCAAAAGAGTCCTGGGCAGGGAGACCTGTACCAGTGACTCACCATGGGATCCCTCAGGCAAACTACTTGTGTTCGAGTTTATCGAGGTGGAAGACTGAGCAGAAAAAGGGAGAAAGACCTCAATTAAATTCTGCCTCTGAACTGAACATTCAGCCTATATAGTGCAAATGCAAAACTCTAATTATTTTTGGTTTGGTTTAGTTTGGTTTTGGACTCCAAATAGAACTATTTGCTTTATTTGTGAATGGCCTTTATTGTAATTCTGCCATGACATGTTCTTCTCCCCTGCCCTCCACCTTTTTTTCAGACAGAGGAATTTGGAAGAAAACTGACCATAGGTAGCAATCACAGAAAAAGACTGCTGCTTCAATTTCTTGGGAGCTGCAATGTTCCTTTAAGTCATTGAAGCATTCACAAGGTAGAATTTACATGACAAGCAGGATTTGATTTTTCAAAGTCAAGATAAAAATATACATTATATAAAAATAGTGCCATAAATTAGGTCTCATATAAAAGAGTGTAATTACTGGCCTAGGACAATATACTTGAAGATTCAATGTAGACTAGATTAAGATTCATATTAAAAATTGCTCTTAGTAGTTCATGGTCAGAATTCACATGTCCATGCCACATTTCAGATATGTAAACTTTGTATCTTTTGTATCAATGGGAAATATCGATCAAAGCAGAAAGCAGTAAAAAGTAAAAACCTGAGAGATGTGATAGTCCATCTGAATATACTTTATTTTTATATCTTAACTAGTATTTGAGGGAGATATGATTTCTGCATAAATTTTATTTAGCCATTACGCTCTAACACTGCCCAGAAGGCCTAATCCAAATTAGACTGATGCAAAATACAGATAACTATGTGTTGGGAAAAAACCCAAAGATAAACATTTTTATTTTTTAAGGGAAAGGAAGTGCAACAAAAGACCCAATTAAGTAAGCAGTCTGCTCCAAAGTGCTAAATGTTCACCATGTTTTACTGAAGCTGCCTCTGGTCATTCTCAGAAAATGCACCCTTGCTCCTGTTCACTGCTCGTGTTCTCACAAAAATGACAGCTGCTCCTCCCAGCACTGCATGTCCAGCAAAGCACTCGGATGGTGCTTTTAAAGAAACAAATCCCCATAACTTCATACCCCAGGTGCTCCAGAGGAGCTGCGGACAGAGCTCCTTCACTAGGAACTTGTGCTGAGGACCTGAGAGCTCCTGACTGTCTAGGACTTCCTCTCTTTATCAGTTATCGTCTTCACTCCTATATTGCTAATACTTTTCCCCTTACCATGTTCTTTAGTTTTAAATTCTTTCTACTGAGGTCTTGCATTAATGTTAAGAAGTCCAATAAAGTAAAATTAATGTATAAAAGTCCTATAACACAAATCTGTCCCAGAACATTCTTTCACTGAAGTTTTTCTTTCATATAAAACTTCCTTGACACCTGACAGGAAACTCTTAAGAAGTGCCCTGGTACTACAATAATAAGAAATTTTTAAAAATACTAAAATTACCACAGTTGCAGTCCAGACTGTGATTTCTGCTTGCTTTGTTATAGTTCCATATGAAACAGACTCTATACTCTTAGTTTTCAGCCTTTTATTAACTGTAACCTTATATGGTTGAATGCTATATACTAATGTGGTTGAGCTCAGCTTGCTGTTCAAACATTCTTTTTCATCTGTTTCTCTGTGCAGGAGGAAAGATGATTATAATCCTATATCAAAGAGGTATAGCATCTTAGGTATAATTAGCCAAGATACACAGCCTGAGCTCAGTAGAACATGGCAAAAGCGACATGAAATATAAAGAAAACTATCTTTCTTTTTTTGACAGAACTGACTACTTATGTCTTCAGATGCTTACAGGTGTGCTTACTGAGCAGTGCCACTGGCATCAGCTGATAGAGACAAAGGCCTGAAAAATCAAGTGGCAACTTGTGTTATGTAATTTACTATATTCTCTTTTTATATAAAAAGTTATATTTTCTACAATAAAAGAATTAATTGTCAACATTTGGATAACAAAACTCATATGATTATCAGTTTGTTAACCAATATCTCTGCAAAAAATACTGATTTTGATATCTCTCATTTTACATAAATGAAAGATGAAAGATTGTCCTTTAGAGAGAAAAAAAAATTGTAAACTTTAGAGAATGTACTTAGTGTCTCCTTTCAGCTCACTTGTGCAAGAAAGAGTTCCTTAAGCCAAAAGCCACTGATTCTTTAAGGTCATCCATCAGTTCCTCCAGTAGGTATAAGTTGTGTCCATACTGCTAAATAAAATAGCGTTGGAGAAAGCATGTAACCATCAGATCTCTGATTGTCCATATAGCTTGCTTACATTATTCTGCAGAATGTTTCTCTTCAGGGTGTACTTATGTGCTGAAGAATTCAAATACTGACAGTCTGTCTGCATGATAAGGAAGAGCTCTAAATTCTAAAGCCTGTACTCTGGGTCCAAAAACACTTTGCATAAATTTCTCAAAACTGCCAGTGCAGTCTCGTAAGTGTTAGACCCAAAAAAAACCCCCATGAGCTCACTGGTGGGTGTACTCTGTGGGGGTGTCAAAACAGAGTGTTACAACAGCACATGCAACCTCATAAAGGTATACGTAGTACTGTATGCCAGCTGCTTAAAAATAGTGGTTAACATGATTAACATTTTTTGGATTGCAAGGAAAAACTGATAAATCAAATCAACTTATAGGTAAAGATAATAAATTTCAGAAAATTTCTTTTTCTTTATTTATTTTTTCATTGTTACATCAACCTGACCTCTAGTATAAGTATGAATGAAAATATAAAATCTGAATAATAATCTTAGCTACTGTTAAAACCGTGAAAACTAAGCTATGCTTTCCCAATTATTGCATCCATATATAACCTAAAGGAAATTGTATCATGACCAGGCATTCAGAAATATTCAATATTAAAATGCTTCCATAAAGTAATAAATTCTAATGACATGCTATGTTACAAAGAGAACAGCTGGACTTAAAATAATTTAATTTGTGGAAGTAAATTTTATTGCAGAGCTCATACTTGGTTGCTCTGGCTGCTGCAGACATGGATCTCGAGAAACCCCCAAACCAGCATGCAGGCTGTCATTAGCAAGTTACAAATGGGATACTTCGTGTTTATGCTTCATTTTTGGAATTTGGAAGTTTTGGAATTACCAAAGGGTGCTCACCAGCCCTGTCTTTGCTGTAGACAAGACTGAGAAATCTGCATGAGTTGGAAGATGGAAAGGCTTCACTGAGAAGTTATAGATCATAAGAAGAAAGCACTTCTCACCTCTGCTCCTCCCAGAAACTTAGAGAATAAAATACAAGACTTTTACATTAATCTGAGAATGAGAAGATAGAGGGGTTTCCATTTGACTACCCAAGCTAAGACCTCTTTTCCAATGTGTGCAGTCACAGAAGGGATGAGCAGGCCCTTTATTTGTTCTTTTCTACTGAGCTTTTCATGATAGAATCCCATCTTCAAAGAAGGTGATAAGAAAATGTACAGATATAATGAAACTAATTAAAAAGAAAAATGGGTGTATGGTTTTAACATATATTAGTGTTCTCAAGTCAGCAACTTTTTATGCAGAAAATATTATCAGTTTTGAATAAAAAAGATTGAGGGGAGAGGATCACAAATTGATTTTAAATGGTTCCGAGAACAAAAGGTACTGGGGAACTGACTGGATTATTATTTTTAAAGCTTACTGTGAATCAGGCAAGATCTAAAAATAAGAAAGATCTAGCTGAATGCAAAACACATACTGTGTTCATGAGATGAATCTCAAAATGAAATACAATAAAATTATTGGCGTCTTCTCCCAAGGGAATAATGACAGGACCAGAGGAAATG
>BJBW01008634.1:0-65162 GCA_004320125.1 Scolopax mira | reverse complement strand
TTACTGAAAGAGTGGTCAGGCACTGGAACAGCCTGCCCATGGAGGTGGTGGAGTCATCATCCCTGGAGGTATTTAAGAAATGTGTAGACATGGCTCTTCAGGGCATGCTCTAGTGCCTGAGATTATTGGTCTGTGGTGGAGTGTGGGTGTGGGGTTTAGCTGGTGGGTGCTTTTTTTTGTGTGTGGGTTTTATGGGTTTGTTGGGGTTTTTTGGGGGGGTGTTTTTTAGTGTTTGTTTTGTTTTTAAGGTTTTGTTTGTTTGTTTTTTAATGTGGTTGGACTCAATGAACTTAAAGGTCTCTTCCAACCACTAAGATTCTGTGATCAGCTAGTAATGAAATAAAGAAAAGAAATATAGGCCTGTGCCTGCTGTTCAGAATGTGAGAAATTGAATCATGACTGGGTTAAGTGAAATAAATACATCAAATTCCTCCAGAGGACCCTGTGTATAAACAGTTAAAGGAATGGCATGTGGAGAGCCCTATTCTACATTTTCCTAGGTGAAAGAAGCAAAGCATATACTGTGATGCTGTAATCGAAGTGCAATTTGTGAACTAGATCAGCTTTTCTGATATTGGTTACAGACAGCATACCTTTTTGGCTCGCAAGTGAAAGATTAAGAGAAACAGCATTTAATGATTAAAAGCCTTTGAGGGTTTCAAAATTCATCTGAACAGTCCCATTAGCAACACTAAGACTTTGTCTTTGTTATGAAAGGACTGAGTCTAGTACATATGTATGATAATAAAATATTACTACCAGCAAGTTGCCAAATTAAAAAAAAAAAAAAACCCACACGATTCACCTGGGCTTTTCCAGGAACATTTTAAACATCCATAATTGTGACTAAAGGAGAATATTGCTACCTCAGAAAATCCAGGCCTGGAATTCAACCACTTCTGAATCTCTGAAGGACCATATGGGGAAGTGTCATAGTTGCAATTATATTTTTGTTTACATCTTTTTTTTATCTCAAGAACGTGTACTAAGTGAGAGGTGCAACCTCTGTCACCTTGTCCCAGGTGACACTGCCCAATCACAGCAGGATAGGAGCTGCAAGCAGCCAGCGATTCTTCCTACCTCTCCTTCCAGCACTGTAAAGCAAAAAAATCATGTGGCATTACAGAAACATCCAATAAGCCAGATGACATTTGATTTCAGAGGCTCAAAACCAGTTCCTGTAAAGCGAAAATGTTGTTTATTATGTCACTCTATGTCTGCAGTGCATAAAGCAGAAGGATTAAAACAGCAATGGGTTGAAGCATACTCAGCCTACATTCCAATCTTTCCTGGACAGTTTCTCAAGCTTTGTCTACCCAGTTACCTTCTTCCTTGCTTTTGTGAATTTTGCTGCAGACTTCCACTTGCTCCCAGTATCTTTCAGCATTTTTAAAACCCACTCACTCTCCCTTCTGCCTACCTCAGCATGTAAGGTTTTCAAATGTGCTTTGATCCTAAATTCGGGAACGATGATGCTGCAGGCCACTAGCTTGTTTGGTCACAGGTTATTCTACATCTGCTCCACATTGTTCTCCAGTGCCACTCGAGGATGAATAGCAGATCATCTTTGTTCTTTGGAGGACCTGGTGTTTGCAATGTTTTGTTTCCTGTTGTTTTTGCTCTAACAGCTTCATCTGTTTTCGCTCTGTGCATTCAGGTTGGATAATAGCAAGGTAGTCTGAAGTTTGCATATTTATAGGAAATAAAACAGATATCTTTCTCACTCTGCAGAATATATAATAAAACAGGTAACTAATAAATGTCTAATGGCTTCTTGAGTTTCCAACCTTTGGCGTGGCTTACTCAGATTTTTATCCAAGTAGGAGGAAAACACCGAATGGAGATTCATTTTTAAAAGAGAATTCATTCAGTTTGTATGGATCTCTGTTTTTCTGAAGTGTTCATGTTCTTCAGAAAGCACATACAATATCACTCACTAAGCAAATAAAATAAAGACTCTTGACCCACACTGTTCTTCAGATGTGAAAAGGAAATGAAATCACACCTCCTCAGTTTTTTGTAATTCAAATTCTTCCCCTGAGGGCAGAGCTTAGGGAGAAAAAGACCTATATACTCTGCTCTGTCCTACTGATGTTACACGTAAATGAAAGAAACTCTTCCATTAAAAGCCCACCCAGTATCCCTGGAACTCTGTACCTAGTTTTCTTTCAGATGTTTTATTAGATTTTTTTTCAGTTATTAAATCTCGCTTTTTCTTAACAATCATACTAAGGACGAACTAGGAAATAAAATAAAATAGCTACAATGTGGAAAAAAACATTGATTTTTATTCTCTAACAAGGAGGGGATCATTTTTCTGATTACTGCAACTATGCTTGTGGATAAACAAATAATACAGTCATTAATAAAAAGATCAGATGAAAATCTGCTAACAACCTAGTAGAGAAACGGCATCCAAGTCAGAAAGAGCCTTGGCACTAATTCTAACAGAAACAAATCCAAGGTTGGTAAATTCCTAGTGTGCCTTTCTTATAAGCTCCATCTGCAACTTCTCCCATGATTAATCTAACATGACACCTTGATTAAATGTTATGAACTTTAAGCAAAGACCAAACCTTAGAGCACTGGTATGGTTTTCTGTCTTGTCAAATCCTGGATGCTAAGGGAGCTTGTAGAAAAGTTACATATATGCATAAAGATTTACATGTCGCATGTTTTCTATTAGAATGTGAAATAAGATAATGATTCATGAGTTTTCTGGAGTTGTTTGATTTCTAATTAGATTACATATATGTAAAGAATCAGGACAATTGAAAGTTCGCAAGCAAGCAAAGAGCTGAACAAGGCACAAATCCTGGACATGGTAAGAATTAGAAGTTAATCAAATACAAGCCAAGATTTTTGAAGTTGCATAAGCTGCAGAAACAAGGCACCTTGTGATGTTCAGTCACCCACAGATGGATGGGTGTGAAAGGGATGATCTATAGGACATTTCTACATCTGTATTTCTTGCTTAGGTCTCTTATACCTAAGTTCCTAGTGGGTAATAAAGAGATCAATTGCCACAGGAACAGAAAAAATATTCAAAAGACCAGTCTTGATAACTCTAGCTATATCTTGGTGTGATTCAAGAGATTTCAGGGGAGTTCATTCTAATTTCTATGAGAGTAAATATGGACTGAAACTAATCAAATTCGTTCAGCAATATAATTCAATTTATCTTAATTCAGTGAAGGCTTATAAATTTATGCCAGGTGAATATCTGACCTTTTTGCCTACACAAAACAAACACTTGTAAATTCCTACTTCAGAATTTTTTCTGAAAGTGTTCTGATAAAAACAAATATTTTTGAGGTTTAAACTTATTTTATTATCAGAAAAGTTAAAGCAATAGATAGAAATTGAATCTTCTATTGATGGACTAAAATAAACAGATAAGCAAAGTTATATTCTGCATATAGTAAATCTTCCTAGAAACAACTTCATTTTGGGGCAGAGCTGAAGTTTTGCTCTCTGCTTACAAAGATTCAAATTCTCTGTAAATACAAAGAAATCAAAAGCAAGACAATCAAGATTTGGCTGTATAAAATGTAGAGAAATGTATCTTAATGAAATAGTTCAGACCTTTCTGCTTCAGGTGCTGTTAACATACCCTTCTCCTGGCAAATTCCAAACTGACAGTCTTGACATAGGTTTCTCCACAAGACTTAGGTGGTGAGACATATACTCTGCGAACTTTATGGTATGACTTCCCCTATACTTCTGTGTCCCCATAGAAATGTTCACCTCTCTCACAGCATGGCAAGCCCTGGCTGGTAAGATGACAAAGGAAGTCGAGGGAAGTGATTCTGCCCCTCTGCAGAATCTCTGGTGAGAACCTACCTGGAGTACTGTATCCAGGTCTGGAGCCCCCAACATAAGGAAGATATGGACCTGTTGGAGTGGCTCCAGAGGAGAGCCACAAAAATAAAGGGATGGAACACCTCTCTTATGAAGACAGACTGAGAGAGCTGGGGTTGTTCAACCTGGAGAGGAGAAGATTACAGGGGGACCTTATCGTGGCCTTTCAGTACTTAAAGAGGGATTATAAGAAAGATGGAGACAAATGTATTAGCAGGAGCTGTTGCCATAGGACAAGAGGTAGTGGTTTTGAAAGAGGAAGACTCAGAATAGATATAAAGAAGATTTTTCTTCCACTGAGGGTGGTGAAACACTGGGACAGGTTGTCCAGAGAAATTGTAGGTGTGCCATCCCTTGAAACATTCAAGGTCAGGTTGAACAGGGCCCTGAGCAACTTGATGTAGTTGAAGATGTCTCTGCTCATTGCAGGGGGGGTTAAACTGGATGACCTTTAGAGGTCCTTCCAACCCAAACTATTCCATGATTCTATTTTAAGGTAGTGAAAAAGAGAAAACCTGTCATAAAAGTTTTCAAGAAGAGCTTTCAAAATTCAGAACTAGTTGTAGAAGGAAATACTAAATTTTGGATAGATAGACTAAAACTTGCTCTTGTGATGATTTGGTGATTCAGGAAGTGCATCTCCTGTCCTAAGGTACACATCTGGCCTCTCCATCTCTTAGAAATGAGAACAATCAAAAAGAAAGGCAGCTTGTTTGGGAAGGGCTTCTTAAAACAAAAGAAATTATTTTTAACGCTTTGTTCTTTTTCCTTTGGGAAAACAGAAAATCCCCCAAACTGACCTCTAGATTTGAAGGTACTTCTTTTCTTATTACGTTATACTACCTATTATATTAATTAATTTGTCATCTCTGATGGGCATAGAGTATATGAACTCAGAAAAGATGCTGAAAATTAATTGCTTGCAAATATGTTGTCTGTATTGAAGAGCACAGATATCACAGCTGCTTCCCTCACTCTGCTTTTGTGCAGTTGCACAAGGAGCTGACTAAAGGACATGAGGTAAATGTAGGCTATAAACTCCAACTCATTTTGGTGAAACACAGGGACTGCAATTTAATATGAAATATCAGCTGGTAAGGGAGAATGCCTGCTGGTAAAGAACAATCACCCAAGCTCTAACTCTGCCTTCTACTTCACTAAGTGACTCAACAGCTATGAATACTAAGTACAATTTGACCTCTTATAGTAAATGCCTTTAACAACACTAGGATTTATATCTAAAAATAAAACATCATTTTTTTTAGCTTTTTGTAAAATATGTTTTACTATCTGTCCCATTTTATACAGGAGGAATTAAATTGTTTGAATTAAAACCAGCACCTTCAACCTCTGTTAGCAGATATATATGTGTGTGCTTTTTTATCGATGACTTTACAAATGAAATAATTAATTATATTTGCTAGTTTCCAGATCTTTGTTGTTATCACAAAGTGAACAATTTCATTATTTTCTTTTCCGTCCTGTACCACATGTTAGGTTTTTTTCAGCCAAATTGAAACTGTTCCTTAACACAGTTTCTCTAGCTCAGGGGAGATAAACATACCGAGAGGGGAGGGGAGCTGGGACTTCTTTACATTCACTGTGTTCTATTCTTGGACCTGTGAATCCCAGAGCAGGAGAAATCACCTTATCTGGCCCAAGCCTTAGTGGGTCCATGGGTAGGAAAGTCTCTGCCTGTCCTGGACCTGGGCATCTTTCCTCTGTTTATCGATCAGGATAACACTTTTCCCTACAGTGGAGTAGATAAAAGAGATAAAATAGATTTTAAATCCTCCATTTTAAAGATGAAGAGAAATTGTTGGTAGAGCAGTCAGAGATGTGGCCTGGGCAAGGGATGAGTTGGAGAAGAGGGTGGACTTGGCTGCACTGGGATGCAACACTTCTGTCGTAGAAAGTACTCTCACATTTGTTACAGACCTTTAGCTAAATCCCTTCATTGAATTTGCGCTGCATTTTTTTAGAGTTGGAAGGGACCCTAGAGATCATCTAGTCCAACTCCCCTGCTGAAACGGGATTGCCCAGTGCAGGTAACTAGTTTTTATTTATAGAGCTTCTCAATAATTATTGTGCAAAGCCCTGGAGTAAAAATCTCTGGGTCATCATCTCAGGACCTATGTTTTCCTGAAACAGTGGATCTTAAGTATATATGTTGGGAATTTCTCCAGATGAAGATGGATATAGACATGACTTTGAAAGCTTTTGGGAATCAGAGATAACACACTTATGAATAAGTTTATTTTTAAAATTAAATGAACAAATACATATAACTAATTCAATTACTGTGATTATAGCAGTGCTTAATATTTTATTTCAATTTTGACTTAATTTAAATAGACAATTAATAAGTTGGCACCAAAATCTTAGTCAACTTCTAAACATTCAGTTTCATTATGCTTTTTCAGGAAGATTTTTTTCCTGAAAGGTATAAAAATGTATTTAACCTGTAAAAGCATTCTTGCTAGTTCAACTTATTTCTGGAGAAAATTTAAGACCTTCATGGCAAATTCTTCATGAATAGGACAGAATAGGTTTGTAATATTTTTTCCTTGCCCCATCTCCCTGTAATCTTACTGAGCTCAACACTAGTCTTAGTAAATAATACTAAAGGGGACTTAGTAAATAAGACTTCCACAGCTGAAAGGAAAAAAAATATCAAGCTCTATCATACAACTTAAACTGAGTTAATTATTTTTTATCTTACATTAACATTTGTAGTATGCAGTAACTATACGCTATTATTACTGGTGTCGTTTTCAAATTAATTTCAAATTACTTAGAAGATGCCAGGTAAATGTGCCACACCAGCTTGACACATAGAAAGGGTGTTAAGAACCAGTCTGTGTTAAAGATCAAGTTGGAAATGGGTGATCTTTGCAAGGTTTCATTTTATTTTAATGCTGGCAGGTTGACATTAGCTGGTTGAGCATGTGTTGGTCAAAAAATCCTTGCCAGGCCATCTTCCTGCTAATCTTAATATGTATAAATAATCTTTCTGCCACGTGTCATCAGCAGCAAGGGCTATAGTTAATTAGTGAGACTTGATTCCTAACGACTGAGAAACACTGCAGGCTTCCTTGTATGCTTTCAATAAAAACACCATTCCATCTGGCAATACTGAGATGCTGTACTACACTTTTCTAGGGGCCAGGTGTAGTGGAGAAATCAAAGTTAAAAGCAAAATGTTGTTTGAAAAATTACAATTGTTTCTTGTATACACAATAAAAGTTAGCTTACCCACTGTCTTTTTCTGCCATCACCCCACTGCTTTCCAACCTGGTCCTCAAGTTTCACTTGGTTGTTCAGATGGTTCAGTCTGTTTCCAAGAATGCAGTAATTATTTTGCAAGATGGATGTAATGGTAGAATATTGGACTGTTTGAAATGGGCTGCCAGCAAGGTACTGCTCTGAAATAATAGAGACAAAAATATCTGGGAAACATACATACTAACAGAGTGGATTTGAATTACAAATCAAATTAATAGAATTATCAACTGAAAGGGATCATAAAAATAAATATTATAGCCAAATTCATTTTTTTTTGGTCAAGGTTTCAAGCTTACTTTATTAAATTGCAAATTTATATCATAAAAAGGGAAGTTTTCTTGAAAAGTCATAGCTTTCTAACTTCAAGTATTTGTAGGCTTTAAGTTATCAGTATTTCATCAAACACTAAATTTTTTTTTTTTTAAAAAAAAAAGCAGTAAAGACGAAGAAAAAAAAAAAAGAGAGTAATTTCAATTTTTAAAAATGAGGGGAAAAAATGCCTGGGATTCCAGTAGGTTGAAGAATGTGTCCCAGGGGAAGAGCGTGGAGGCAGCATGATACACGGGAGTGTGCTTGTGCAGCGCCCGCCCGCAGTGCCCCCCTGCAGAGCAGAGAGAAGCTGTAGAGATTGATGCTAATAGACAGGGGGCCTGTGTTAGCGTGCAGCTGGGCTTGCTACAGCTGTTACACGGGTCCTTCCACTGCCCACCTCCTACCCAGAAGAGCACGCTGCCTCCAGGAACCTGCTCCCTTCCTTCTGTGCAGCTCTGCCATAATTAGGTCCACCACGCCACTGGAGAAGTGAAGTATCCAATTTAGTGCCTGCAACAGTTCAGATAAGGGTGGATACATAACCAAAACTGAAAAGCACATACAGAAATAAAGGCAAAAGAGGGGAAAAAATAAAATAGCTTCTTGCTTTTAAGAAAAATCTAATTCTGGCCAGCTTTGATGAACACCCATTTCTGTTTCTATTGCAATACATCCTTTTGCTTCCTGCTGCAAACAAATATCTTAGCACTATATATAGAAATTTGGTGTACAACCGATTCACAAAAAAGTTCTCTTTTCCAACTTCACTGCAGTATTTTTCCTCACACATCTCTTTCAGTAAAGATATTCTCTTTTCTAAATATCTAAGTTCACTGAGTAATTTAAATATCTCCAATCCTCATTAATTTGCAGTTAGGAAATTAGGACAGATCTGTATTCCTGCTAATGTAAAAATATTGCCTGCAGGAAAATCAAAAGAATTTTAATGACATTTCTTTACGTAAATAAAACAGTCATGCAGTACTTTTTTTCCTGTTCTATTTTCATTGTGCTGGGTAAGGAGTGGGAATATACCCTTATATTCAAGCATGATTTATATAATATGCTAATTCGTCAGTGGTGGCTCATCATCAGCAATGTGAACTTTGAGAACTGCAACGAGTGCAATGAGGACAGGTTTTTCTTGTGGGTTTCCAGTGCTCTCTACAAAGAATTGTTTCACAAGTGGTTGCAGAGACGTTAAGCTGCCTCAGCCATGCAAGGCTGGCTCTCTTGCCTGTGCAGATAGGAATGGATCTAATAATCTTATAGAGCTCTTTTAAGTTCACATTTGTAGTTCCAAGACTCATGTATATTTTTTAATAATATTTTCATAATACTTCTTTTTCTGGTACACATGGAGAAGAAAAAAAAAATATTTTTTGTGAGGAAAAGGAACACTTTAAAACCAAACTGAATACAGGAGGGAAGGAGAGTTTTGTCCTGAGGACTCAGTAATTTAAGTTCAGTTCTCAGTAGGCTACAGAATTCATAAGTAGCCTGAAGCGTCAGCTCTTCATTTTATAGGTGTCATTGCAAGAGCCTATAAAATGGCAAACAGCATTTAGGCAGCTGAATTCCACCCATGGGCATGCAATTCAAAGGAGCATATGGAGCCATGTGGACTAAGCTGGATATCTGGTGGACAGCTTGATCACTCTCTACTCTCCACTGATGGCAGAATGGATCTTCATTGGCTGTATCAGGAATTTACAGACATCCCCTTGTAGAAACTTTAATTGATGTGCCTTAAATAGTTTTTCCATAAGTTTTTGATGTGCTAAAGTAAGGCAACCTTTCTTCCTCTGTTCCATTTTCCCTCTCTATGAATAAAAACAGCAAGTGCTACTGCAAAGTGGTGTTTCATTCTAGTTTAATTAGTATTTGAACTCTCTGTGGTAAGTAATTTGGGTAAAATTCATGTTCTCCTCTGCAAAAACATTCTTCATTGAAGGAATCCCCCTCAGTCTCACCCTGTAAATTAGTGTCTCAGTTGATGAGGAAAGGATGAGTCCCCCTTTCTGAGAATTAGGCATACTGCCTTCTCCATGCTGTACACAGCTCTGCACATAAAGATTTTAAACTTAGCCAAATTTTTTTTTCTACACAGCTTTAAAGTATCTTTAGTACTGTATTGGGAATTTTTTTTTGTACTGAAATACAATGATGCTTCATACTTCAACTTTCCCTTCTCAGATTTGTTTTAAAATGCTTTTCACATCTTTTCTGTTTAACTGTAATCACAATAAAGATAAACTTTTCGTCTTCACAAATATTAGACTTCCATAGTTGCTTATCAATAGAAAGAATAGGAGGGAAAAAATATGGTTTTATGTGTTATCCTAGAAAGAAATATGCCCAAGGAGTTATGACCAAGACAGAAAAACATCAAAATGCCATGTTGCTTGTGTTGGTATCTTGCTAGAAAATTAATATACCACAGTTGAGGTAATTACTGCATCTGTGTGTGATCTATCAAGACACAGTGATTATAAAAACCTGCTGTCTGGAAAATTCCCATCTTCTTATTCCTCCTCCAATTTGATTTAAGTAGAAAGCTAAATAATTTACACAATTGAAAATTACTTTTTTTTTTAAGCTCTCTTTTCAGTAAAGTACCACGTCAAGCTAGATGATAGGTACTCATCCCTCCAGATTAATCAAATTGCAGAGATCTCCAGGATGCTAAGATTTCATTTTCTTTGACTGGTGGATTCCAACTACCAAGAGATTCATCACTGCAAATTATGCACTTGCAAGCAAAACAGGATGAAAACTAATAATAATTTAAGATATCTGTTTCTAAACAGATGTCTGAAAAACTAGCAGCTCTATTGCCTTTCATGATGCTGTCCACAGTTTTTACAATGTCATAGCAAGCCTCTGACATGTTGGCTTGCTGTAACATCCATGTTTATCATGTGCTTGTTCTGGCCAAAGCACAGGAAGCTGACTCTGCTGGGGAGAAATACACAAGTAACCGAACATGATGCTTCATCAGATTCTCAAGGCTTATGCTGCCCATGCTGATCACTCTCCTCTTTTTAAATCCAGGCCATTGTGCCAGAGAGAATTCAACCTCACGATATTAAAAAGATGAGATAAACTCTACTTTGTATAAGTATTGCTAAGGCTGTCTAGAGGTTGTTGGAGGCCTACATTTCAAATTTTGGGAGCATGTTTATTGCCCTTTCTTGAATCCTGTTTACTCTCTGCTCTGACACTCTTATTAGAGTTTAAAAAATTTCCCAGAGCAGCCAATACTTGCAGTCACTTAAAGCTGAGCAGAAAAATGTAAAACTCTTCCATGTCAATGAGCACCATCATTTTAATTTTCAAGTGTAATGAGAAAAATCCTGCTATACATGCATACAAACAGTTCTAATATTCACTGTCAGCTTAACTTTTGTCCCTCATGCATAGCTTTAGATTCCAAGATGACAATATGATGATATCAGTTTATAAAAATTTAGTTCAGATATTGTTGAATTAGTTTCTGACTGATGATAAATGGACAAATCCTCTTCTTCCATATATGACTTACGCACATGGTATATGTGTAAGGTGTATAAGATTAGACTTTTAAAATCAGTTTCCACCCAAACTAACATAAAGCGTGGAAAATTGCTGCCTCCAAGAAATTTGATACAGTTAAGAGCAACCAGGAGGAAAACAGTTGCATTGCAACAAAAGAAAAAGGAATCTCAATTTTAACCTATAATACTATGTTTATCACTTCAGAGACCTCAAACAGAGACCTTCACTCAAACAGAGTGAAGCAACACACACATATATTTTATATGAGGAAATGCAAATGTGCAAGGATTATAAAGTTCCGCTTACCACATTATGAAAAGCATCCTCCCCCCTCTAGGTCTGTACTGAATTCAGTGCTCTTGGGGAGCATCTGGCAATTTGTAAATCCCAAATGGCGTTAGGCACGAGGTAGGTGCTGCAGTGCTCAACTCCAGGAAGACTGCAATGCTTCTGGGCAGAAAGAACAGCAGACTTTTCAGCATTTATGCATATTTACAAGTTAAAACTTTGGTACTACAGCATGCCCAAATGTGCTAGGCAGAAGCTTGAAGTTCTATTAATTTTGTTAACGTGCACTGTGGTTCTTAACAGCTGTACGTATCTTAAAAGTTGGTTAAACCACTATCATTTGTCTCTTTAAAGCTGGCCTGTTGGGTAACACAAGCAACTGGTTTCAGGAAGAGTTTGTTAAGACATTTGCTTGCGTTGTTAAGCATTTGGTGCTTAAGCCAAAAATCTGACAACTACAGGGTTGACCTGTATGGTCAGAAGGGTAGACAATTGTCCCCCCTCCTCCCCCTGACTTTAAATAGAATTCATACATTGAAGGCCTTTAATCTCAAAGTAGTTAGCCACATACTCACCTTCCGTGCAGTTTTTCAGACTACACAGCCAATGCAATGAGGGTGCAGTGGTCAGAAAGCAAGAAGCACACAGAGCAATGTGTTCAAAAGGCTTTATAGACAAAGCAGACTCAATGAGATGGCGACTGTGCATTCTAAATAGTACAAGGCTATCTGTGCTGCGCATGCATAGGTGTATGTTGAGGGGCATTTTCAGGCAGACATCATCAACAGCTGAAGTGCTTGTCCACTTCAGCTGCTGAAGCTCTTACACTTCCAGTTTAGCCTGGTTAGATGAGGAAGGTATTCACCAGAAAGGGGATTCCAAATAGAACAAAAAAATATAAAGGTAATTTTGTCAAACACAGGAAGACTGATGATATTACAAGTTACATCATCTACCCAAGAGGCCAGGAAGAGTTTTCTACCTTCTTCACTTTGCCTTGAAGACTAAAATCAGAGGAAAAAGGTTAAGAGAAAAAAAAATATATTTTCCTGTCTCCAAATTTGTAATTCATGACAAAAAAAAAAAAAATCAGTAGGGCTTCTTTAATGATTGGACATCAAGGTCAAACCTAGTATATGGAAAAAAATAGAATTTGCCTGAAACAACTCAAGGTGCCTAGCCATGGAGCAAACATTACGAACAGTTCCCCTTGTGTCAGCTCAGTGGAAAGTATTGTGTGAGCAAATTTGCTTACTGAGTTGTAAAATGGCACGTGCACTCACTCTCACTATTCACTGTGAAATTACGTATATATTGGCCCAATAACTTCTACTATACAACAGAAAAGTTCTCAAGTATTTTTTAGGAAGCGTGGGCCAGAGGCCTCATTTATAATTAGATTTGAAAAAATATCAAAAACTAAAGTGTATATTTTTTAGAGCAAAGTTTTACAGATACTTGAGGACAGAGTGTGGTACCTACAATTTAATCAAAGTGCAAAAACTACAGTTTAATATAAATCTTGTGTGAATGAAAAGAAATAGCCACATGATGGCAGCAGAATACATGACATGAAGAAGGGCCTGGTGACCCTTTTCATGACCAATTAGGAGAACTTGAGGGAATGTCAAGGTGTTACCTTCAACCTTGTTTACAGGGAGTGTTCTCTACTTGTCTAGTTTCAAAAAGGAGCAGAATCAACAGGAAAGCCATAAATGTGAAGTTAAGAAGCTACATTTTTTGATGTAGTAGTTTATCTAGCATATAGCTGTAGTTCATCAAGGACCAACAGATGAGAAAAGTGGAGTACTTGGAAAAAAGAAATAACATCACCTTTTACACCGGTTGTAAAGGAGTAGTCTAATGAACCAAATGCTATCCAGTTGCGAAAGACAAAGACATCCGAGCTACACTTCAATGTTCAAACTCCTTATTGGTCCATCAAATAACAAATTGACATTACATGCTGTTGCATAACTAGGGTTACATGGGTCACTAGTACATACACAAAAGCAGCTAAAAAATTACAGTGAAGATTTTTCAATTAAGGGACAGAAAAGTCTTCAGATTTCTGGTCTCTTCTGGGTGGATATGTGGGAAGAAATATCTCAAATGTTACCACAAATTGATATATTTTATTCTATCATTGTTTGTCCTTATACTTTTTATTTTTCTTCTTTTTTTTTTTCCTGTTTGTGCTCAGTAGCCTGCTCAGTAGCCTTAACTTTATTCCTTGTCCAGCTCCCACAGTTTTGTTTCTTCTGAACCCTTAGTCAACATGTTTAATTGCTTCAGTCTCTCACTTCTGCAGGCCTGTCCTTCTAGTGATAAGGAACCTCGCTTGTATTATTCACACGTTATCCTCATAACAAGAAATATCAATCCACCAACAGACATTTAGACATTACCAAACTCTTTCACTGGACTGGGAGAGGTTCAGTGAGATATGGGATACCTGAAGTGTGTTCTCCCTCTCTCCTTGCCAGTGTTCTCACCCTGTACCTCTACACCCCCTCATCTCTAGTTTATCTGATCTCCCTGGTCAGCCATTGCTGGAGGCTTACACACAAGGCGGCACTGGGATTCTCTTTTCTTCACCTTTCATATCCCCAAGATCTGAGCAATTCTGACATCTAATCATCTTACCTGGTATCACCTACCACTGTAAATCATAGCACCTCTTCACATAATTTGTCTGTCTTGCTTGCAGTTGCCCTCAAGTGCTGCACAAGTGCTACGTTGCCAATTATCAGAATTCTCAAGACAGCCTTGGGACACAGCAATTCAAAACAATCAGAAAGAGAGAATTTGTTACACAATGTGTAAGCAAGGTGTCAAGTCTTTCCCATGGGATGCTTTGGAGACTAAAAGCTTAAATGGGTTAAACACACATGGCCAAATTTATGGAATAAAAAGCTGTGAAGACTATGAAATGCAAAATCACCACCCGAGCCGTAGGTCACTGGAGAGAAGGGGATACTCTGGAAAATAATCACTGTAGGGTTACCTTGGTCTTATAGTTTATGAAATTCTTCTTAACCATTTACAGAGAAAGGTTATTGGACTAGGTGGATGTTTGGTCCGACTCTGTATAGGCATTTTTATTTTCTTATAGTTATATAAAATACTTAGGATTCGCTTCCCTTGGAAACCCAACTCTTGAAACTTCTATGCTCATTTTTTTTGAGGCCATTAAAAATGTGAATTTAGTGGTTTTTGTCTCATGAGTTTTGGGTCATAACTGGTACTGATGCTTCGTAATGAGAATCACTGGTATAGAACAACAGATTAAGTGAGCAAGAAGGAAGAAAGAATTAAAAAGCATCTACAATTTGTTGAAAATACTTTTTATGTTTACAAACGTATGAGTCAACACACCGACTTAAATCTCTCTTATTTGAAAACATAATGGTAAAGGGCATAAATAGGCAGCCTGTTTTCTCTCATACACAGCTTGTTTTCTGGTGTAGGCTCATGTGATTTAAAGGTCCCAACTATCTCACCTTCTTTGAAACTGTTCCTCCCTATCAAAATATGTTTTAAGGAATATCTTTGGAGAAATGGGATTTCAGACAAAGAAAGTAGTGTGTGTTTGGGGCAGGGTCCAGGGTTAAAGAATCGGATATAACAATTGAAAAAGCAATCGTTGACAGAATTTCTTCTGTACAAAATATATCTGACAACATTTCTTAAGGTATTAATGCAAGGGTGCTGTGGTTTGAGGCAGCTCAGGCCTGTGCAGCCACTCACTCACTCCCCCACAGTGGGATGGGGGAGAGAATTGGAAGGGAAAAAGAGAGGAAACTCATGGTTTGAGATAAAGACAGTTTTATAGTAGAGATTATTTTCCCTTTTTCCTCCCACAGTGAGTATGGAATCACAGAATCACCTAGGTTGGAAGGGACCCTTAAGATCATCTAGTCCAACCATAAAAACAAACAAAAAACCCCAAACAACCAAAGAAAACATACACATCAACACTAAACCGTATCCCCGAGTACCATATCAACTCGTCTCTTGAATACCTACAGGCATGGTGCCTCAACCACATCTCTGGGCAGCCCATTCCAATGCCTGACAACCCTTGCAGGAAAGAAATATTTTGAATTTCCCCTGGTGCAACTTGAAGCCATTTCCTCTTTTCCTATCTCCTGTGACCTGGGAGAAGAGACTGACCCCCGCCTCTCTACAACCTCCTGTCAGGTAGTTGAAGAGAGTGATAAGGTCTCCTCTCAGTCTCCTCTTCCCCAGACTGAACAATCCCAGCTCCCTCATAAGACCTCTCCTCATAAGACTTGTGCTCCAGACCCCTCAGCAGCTTTGTTGCCCTTCTCTGGATTTGCTCCAGCACCTCAATGTCTAGCTTGTGGCAAGGGGCCCAAAACTGGACACAGTACTCGAGGTGTGGCCTCACCAGTGCCCAGTACAGAGGGATGATCACCTCTCGGGTCCTACTCATCACACCGTTCCAGATACAGGCCAGGATACTGTGGGCTTTCTTGGCCACCTGGGCACACTGCTGGCTCATGTTCAGCCAACAGTTGAGCAACACCCCCAGGTCCTTTTCTGTCAGGCAGCTCTCTAGCCATTCCTCCCCAAGACTGTAGCGCTGCCTGGGGTTGTTGTGACCCGGGAGCAGGACCCGGCACTTGGCTTTATTGAAACTCATTCTGTTGGTCTCAGCCCATTGATCCAGCCTGTCCAATCCCTCTGCAAGGCCTTTCTACCCTCCAGCAGGTCAACACTCCCACCCAACTTGGTGTCAACTGTGAATTTACTGAGGGTGTACTCGATTCCCTCGTCCAGTACATGCATATTTCAGAAGTTTCACTAACTGGCTTCGGTAGTTCCAATGGGGTGTAAGCACCATGGATTCAAATACTTATTGGGCATGTTAAATTGCACTGTAAAATATGCTAAAAGTTGTACTAGAGATGACTTATTGATGTAGCATATCTAACCCAATGTTTAAGAGCCCACCTAAGGTGCAAACACCAGGCTAAGATCTACTTTGAGATATATATATATAAAAATGTTATACATATCATAAATTTTGCTGCTAGTTAGAGCAGTCAATTTTTCTATGAAAGATGAATAAATTTGTAACATCAATATATGCAAAAACCACACATATAGATTTCCATTAGAAAAATAAGTTTGTTATTAAGTTCAACTCCAGGCTATTTATGAATACAGCGGATATTGTCTCAATACCTGAATATTTTCTTTTAACAAGGGACATTTTTGTTAAGAGGGGGATTATGAGTATATCCAGTACAGAAGAGTTCAGCTTGCTAATGCTTATAGTTTTCAAATGGTCTGTTCATATGTCTAAGTAGATAATTAATAAAAGCTGAATAGCACAATATCAAAAGACATCTGTGTTAGCTGCAGCAATATAATGAAGGCAATTTAGTAAGTTTCAGAACAAAACCCACAAATATTTTCTCAGTTAAAAGACCCAACTGAATCTTCAATAAGAATCTTCTTAACTCACTGCAATGGTTTGCACATATGGTACTTTCTACCCACAAACTTCTTAAAATGCTCCTTAGGGACACAGATTGTACTACAGCTGTAATTTTAAATGTTGTCATAAAAAATAGGATAAACAGCTCATCAGTCAGCCAGAACAGTGAACAAAAGGGTCTTTAGTTCACAGAACGATCTAATCTTTAAGTGTCCTATTTGGTAAGAGCACGTGGGACTCTATCTTTGGTTGTGAAAACATGTGAGTCCATATTTTATAAAGTCAAGGAAAAGTGATCAGCAACAGGGGTTGCCTGTGGTCACAGTGCTGCAAAATAATAATGGGCAATTTTGACAAGGAGCCCATACCAGTTTCTGTAACATTCAGTTAAAGAAAAATCCTTTACTTACTCTTACAGTGGTCTAGATCAAGCCTAGTGTTTGAATAGACATCCATTGATTTTTGATTTTCATTTAAAGTCTCTGATTTTATCTGGCTTGAAAATCTTGCAGCAACAAAATATTGGTACAGAATAACCTACCAGTGATTTTACAACTTTTTCCTCCAACTCCTTGAAAAGGAGAAGGAAAGGTTCAAAGAGATTTAATATGAGTAGTAAGCAGCACTTTAGGACTATATTAACTAGCTTAAAATATTTTTGTAACAATATGAAATGCTGTATTTTATAAAGAATGTATTTAACAATTACTGTTCATCCTGAATCGCACCAAAAACCTGGAGAATTACACTATAAAATTAAGAGATAGCGTATTCAAAACAAAGTGAATACTTTCATATGATATAGATAATTGGACAGCATGACTTACTGCCAAAGGAAGCAGTGTAGGAAAAAAATATAATAGTGAGGGGTGAAAAAGAAATTGTACATTTACACAGAGAGCAAAAACTCCAGAGTTATAAATGTTATTCCTAAAAATATATTCTAGAAGAGATATTAAAACATGCTTTGGGGCTCTAACCAATAACTCACTAATAAGTAACGTGATGAAACTTAATGTATGGAGGCTGATTATTCTTCCAAAATATCTAGAACAGCACTCTGTTAAAATCTATAGATTAATAGAACTTCAAATTTTACTTAGCATGACAGTTCTCCAATAATCAAATATAAGAAATATTTGGAAACCGGCTCATTGTTTCATAGTGACAATTTTCCATAAGTGACATTTTGATATATATTTCTCCTGGCTACAGAGAGAGGAGAGGGAAATATAACAATCTGTGGGAGATAGTCCAAGGTTAATCCAATTCTAGTTTTACTTATTTATACGTTTCGGAGTGTGGGTCTTGGGATGGGGTGGATGCCCTTTATAGAAATAGCTTGAGAGGCTCTGACTCACATTGTTGATATGAGTCACAGTAACACTGTCAAGGACTACTAATTAGTTACCTATATTAATTTTATACAAAAGCAATAGAAACATGATAAAATACATTCACAAAAATAGCATAAGCATACAAATAATCGTTTAATGCAAATGTGTTACACTATACAATCAAATAGCATAAGCTGATTTTAAAAATTGGTCTCAGGCTGTTGTTCACAGTGAATGTCATCTGCTTGATGGATCCTGATTTGGAGCTATTGAAGTTGGTAAGTTTCCTTCCAGGTGTGAGGGGTCAAATGGTTTTGTGCAAATACTTCTGAAATAAAATGGTTTGGTTTGGACATTTTAAAGTACTTTTTTGTTGTTGTTTTGCTTTTTCATTTAAAAATTAAAATAAAAATGTAACCATTCTCTCTTATTTTGTGAATAATTTCGAGAACTAGATATAGTAGGGAGTCCAGTGTAAGTTTGTGTAAGATGTAATGTGATGAATGCATTTTCATTACCTGGAGATGGATTTAGAAACTCCTTAAAGAACATGCAGTTACTCAAGAGAAAGAAAAGTATCTGCAGTACCAGCAAATCATTCCTGTATAATCAGAGAAAGTTGGAATCATACTCAACCCACCTGCTTTCAGTCTTCAAGACTGCTAAAATGGCACCAAAATCCCCAGCTCCCTAAGGTTATAATTTACTTTCTCGTAAGTTTGTAGCTCAGTAGTCTTTAAAACTGAGGCTAGAACCTGATATTTAAACAAGGTTTATTATATGAATACCAATATCCATTATAGAAAATCTATAAGCTGGAACAATCTTGGGTTCAGATTCCCATTTTACTGACTATTAAAAAGGAAATAATATTAATTTAATCTATTTTGTGTTACCTACTTTTCAGCCTCATGGAAGTCCTATAAAAACAGATTTAAATTACTATAGTAATTGATCACCAAAAAAAAATCTACATTAATTGCTCAGCTAGTGTATGAAAAGCAATTGGGAGGAACCTTAGAAGAGTGAGGCACTTCAGAAGTAAATGAGAAATTAACAAAGGTAATAAATATGATTTATTTTCCAATCTAACTATAAAAGGAAGAATTGCCAAACAGAAGTTCTTAATTAGACTCCTATTGTCCCTCCAGGGTAAAATAATTGAAACTGGAAGTGGGCTGAGAAGTTATCTGACTAGACCACGTCTGTGGCCTCAGGTCAACATGTTTGGCTTTAGTTTACCCATTTATTTAAAATAAAAAATTAATCTTTATTCAACCCAAGAAGAAAGAAAAATGTAGCACAATAAAGATATTTAAAGCATTTATTTCTTTCAAAATGCAAACCCTCCTATCACCATCTATGCAATTAAATTATCAAATTACTTTCTTCATTCAATTTATGGAATTTTGAGCCTTTTTTGATTCTCTGTGGTTCATATAACTACAGAGACATAAAAATATAGCCCACAAAAGAGGTAATTTCTGGTTTAATGTTTGAAGTTATCTTTTTGGCAGTTTCCACTAGCTAGCTCCCCTGGCTGGTCAGACGGCTAGTCAGATGGATGGTCTGTGCTCTAGAGCCTGCATTAGAACATGCCAAGAAACTATGCACTATGCACACATCACAAGGAAATACTAGCAGATAGACAAAATCAGCCATCAGGAGAAATGAAAAGATGGTAAGGCAAGGGAAGGCAAAGGAAATCAGGCAGCTGAAAATTATTTGAGACACAAGCATAAAAATTTCTAAAAGTTTATAGAATAAGAATATAATGTCAATTTTTTTGAGCCACTTTGATAAGAATGCAGTTTTCTAATGTAATAATTGGAACTAGAATTATGCAAACCCAGGACTGTCATGAGTACATCATTCCTATCATGACTAGGAGTGTTGTCACTTGATTGGCAGAGTCAGGCAGAAGGTTTCGTGCACAACACTGTGCTCTGACAATTTCTTATGAGAACACATGAAGGCAAAGCCTTCGATCTCCATCTTTTTTTCCTTGATATTACTTTCAGTCATCAAAAGAGTAAGTAGAAATGGTATCATATCCATAGGTTAATAAACCAGGAAAGAAGAAAGAACAAAGAAATTTAAATGAATATAAAAGTGGTTTTCTGAATTTCAGGCAACAAAGAGAAGTCAGTGAGTGTCATAACTTGTTGGTAAAAAAGAATTTTCAAGATTATACCCTCAGCAAATTACTGGCAATAACTGAAAACTGATGACATGAAAAACCAGGGAAGGACTCCAAGGGTTTCAGCTGGGATAGAGTTAACTTTCTTACTAACAGCTAGTATAGCGCTGTGCTTTGAATTTCGGATCAGAATGTTGTGGTTAGTGCACTAATTTTTTCAGTTGTTCCTAAGCAGTGAAGTCCTTTTCTGCTCCTCACACCACCAGATGAGCAGGCCAAGAGTGCACAAAAAGTTGGGAGGGGACTCAGTTTGGGCAGCGGACTCCGACTAACCAAAGGAATATTCCATACCATCTGACATCATGCTTAGTATATAAAGCTGGGGGAAGGAGAAGAAAGGGAGTAATGGCATTTGTCTTCCTGAGTGACCGTTATGTGGGATGGAGCACCATTTTCCTGCAGGTGGCTGAACAACCTGTTGTTGGAAAGAAGTGAACGAATACCTTGTTTTGCTGGCTTGTGTGCATGGCTTTTTCTCTATCTATTAAACTGCCTTTGAATCCACGATCTTTTCCTCACTTTTGCTATTCCAAATGTGTCGTCCCCTGGCTGAAACTCAATGAGTGATTTAATGTCAGTGCGAGAGTGAAATCTGCCAAATCACTGAAGAAGAGGAAAGCATCATGAACACAGATTAATTTAGGAGTGATATACTCAGATATCTGCAGCAGTTAAATTTGCTACTTTTTCTGAGAAGACAGAAAACAATCCAACTTTCCCTTCCAGATTGATGTAAGAGCCAAAGAAGATGCATGTGATTTTCCAACTAAGGAAACATTCTGATCTATAGAAAGTGACACAAATATCCATAATTGAAAATACAAATACATATTACTGGATTTTATAAAAAGCCTACTTGGAACTGTTTCAAAACTTTTACATTGCAGTAATCAAAAACGTGTGTACTTTTTTTTGAACACCAATAAAGCCATTGACCTGGGGGATGTAGATTCCTGCCCTATTCCTGTTTTCTCCCTCCACTCCAACATCCCAATATATCCCTGTTTTCCACTGAAGTAATGGTATTATCGTAAGTCTCTACAGTGATATTACATTTTCTTTACCTGTTCAAGCTCTACCCTTGGCTTTTCACAATTTTCTGTGTGTTCTAACATTTTTCAGCTGCAGACCTCCCTAAAATATTTCCTCTTTCAACCATGATTCTCCCAAATCAATCTTTCCCTCCTGCGTTCTCTGTCCATGCCTGGACTGCAAGAGGGGTACCAGCAAAGCTTGCTGAGGGTTGACTGGTTGTTTCATTTGAGTTCCTATTTGGTTTTATCTCCTTTTTCTCCACAGTTAAGCAGTCAGACAGAAGGGATAAAGCTGAGTTGCAGTTTACTTGCATAAAAGTCAAGCTTTAAAAGCTTTGAGATATCTAGACATTGCCAGGCATAGCTGAAAAAGACCAAAAATGCATTTAAAAGTTACTAGGAAAGGTGGGGGGGATGATTGCCAGTGAAACAATATGTGCACATAACCCTGATTTCCATAGGAAGCAGGCTAAAATTGGTGAGTAAATGACAACAGGATCTGGCCATCTGAATATAGTATGTTCAACAACAGCAACATAATTCAAAGCTGTGGAAAGAGAGTTGAAGGGTTCCTGGCCCCAGAGCTACAGATTTGCTGCATTCAACAAGGCAGCTAGAATAGCTACCAGGAAGAGTAAAACTTTCATGCTCAGACATGAAAGAGAGATTTGTTAAAAACTGATTAATGTCATATCCTTGTAGTATTAAAGATGACAAGCTTCTTGCTGCACTGTTTAAAATCTTGCCTAAGAACATGGTTGCTGTCTACAGAGCCACTACATTTTGTGCAGAATAAAACAAATAGTCATTAACCAAAAAAAGTCCATGTTTTATGTATGTCTTTTGGCTTTGGAAGCAGGTTGTGGAGGTTTTGGAATAACTCACAACGGGATATGTCATTGAAGAACCCACTCAACACATGTAAGCAACAAGCCATTTTGCTCTCTCAACTAAACACCACCCATTAAGGCTCCTGATTTGGGAATAAATATATGTTCTTTCACAAAAAAAGAAATATTTTAGGGCCTCTGGAAACTATAGTGATCTTCCAAAGTCTGGGACATAAACGATCATTGGACACCTTAAAATTGTCCCACCTATGACTTACCCAAATTAAAAAAAAAAAATGTCTTTGTGTACCTGAATCAGCAGGATATTTGCTCCAATAGAGAAAAAGAACTAATTTTCCTCAAGTTAATATTCTTATTTAAATAAGATTCTTTCCACAGAAAAGCTTGTTTCATGTATGTGCCTCTGTTTAATGATAGGAGATGTGCTGTGTATTCAGCTAACAAAATGAAGTATTGTGCAAATTAACATCAAGGAAGTCCTCAAGTGTATTAGAGGGTGGACTGCCTAATGAGAATCAGAGATCAAGGGCCTGAGTTGTAATGGCTCTCTTCTGTGGGCATATTTATGCTGCATCTGTGCAAAGCAGTAGAGAATGTTATTCTAGAATAAATGGCTGTGATGTAGGACATTTTAGCTGTAATACAGAGACCTACAGTTGCATGGAATAATGTTCCACAGAGAGATGGAAGAATGAGGCTGGAGATGCATGAGAAAACAAGAGCTGCACATAAAATCTGAAGAGTTAAACTTCTCAGGACGGATCACATTAGATAACAATCAAATCTACAGGAGGGGTCTTTTAAGTGCTTTTCAATTCAGACAGCAGGTACAAAAAAACCCCTCTGCAGTCACTGTCCCTTGTACACAAATGCAAATTCTTCCAAAGAGGAACACATATAACAAAATAGAGTGGTGCTGATTTTACTTCCTTTCAGCATGTCAGGTTACAAAACAGACAAATTAAGTGCTTGCCTCTGTCCCATTCTGAGATTCTGCCACAAGCATAATAATTTCCATGGTTTAGAGAGGTTTCCTCAGCTAACAGTGCAGTAAAATACCATTTTGAGACAGGGTCAGTTGAGATTTATTCATCTCTACAGGTAGTTCATGTATTTCACTTTCTCTTCTTATGGTAGTAATGTGTTTGCTTTAGTTTTTGTGACCTCAAATTTGAATAATAAGGTAGCTAATTGGTGTTAATGTCAATCCCCAGCTTTTGGCAATAAACTCTCCTTTTTCCTTCTGGAAAACAATTTTGATTTTTGTTTGGACTTGTGGACATAAAACATCAAACTTAGGACAAAACAGCTTGATGTGATCAAAATGAAATGTTTCCTTTGAGCTGCAAAGATATATTTCAAGAAATGTTCTACTGGCAGTTAAAAAGAAAACAAAAAGGGAAAAAAACCAAAGCTTGAGGCTGTGGCAGCTCTCCTCACTAAAGTCAGCAACATCCATGCTTCTATCACTTTACCATGATCTGCAACTTTAACAAATTATTTACAAAAAACTATGAAAGAATAGGAGTTAGCAGGCAAACAGTCTAGGGAGGAGAACAAGTCCATCAAGAACATGCCTGAACAGAAGGGCAGTAGCAGCACTTGGCCGTAGACTGAAGGGGAACAGCAGGCACCAGAGTTGTGACCTGGGGGTGCAGAAGAGAAACCCAAAGTGACAGAGACCAGGACCCAGGATGCGTTAGGGCAGGAGATGAGGGAAGGACAACAGGGAGGAACCAACCCCACAGCAGCTGGTTGAGACCTGCTTTGGCTGTGACAGAGCACAAGGAAGATCCCTGCTTACTGCTGGTCTCATTACACTCCTGGGAGACATATTTGCCCACATCCCTGTCTATCAGTTTATGGACATCCTGGTGCTTTCTACTTCATAAAAAAAGTGTCACAGAACACTTAAGAAATAGGGACTCTTCTTGTTTACAGACCTTGAGCGCAGAGCTCCTCGCATGCGTAAACGTATTTATTCCTATCCCCTTCCTCAACAAAAAACAAACACTGAATCATTCTCCTCCAAATGTCACTGAACTTCTCCTGGTTTAGGCTGCTGGCAGTTCAGCTCTCAGAGACAGCGTCCAGGGACACACGACTCTAATAAATTTGGTGGAAATAACACTGCCACTTGATTGACGCAGACAGTGACAGCAGGTATCAGACTTACGGTCCATATGACTGCTTACTGCTAGCTCAAATCCTGAAAGGCTAAATACTATCAGATTAAAGAAAAAAATCCTGTGCTTTTGACTATGTTTACTGTTCATTTTGCTTAAGTCAGTATTTTCTTTTTAAAACAATTTATTGCTGGGACTAAATAAGATATGTGATCTCTTGCTGACAAATTCTATCTGTCTACCTCAGTTGATACTGTGCGGGAAAAAAACATGGAAGATGTGAAGGAACGTTTCAGTTGTAATTGCAATGCATTACTAATTTTATTTTAGATATAAAAAATGGAGACACTTGTGAGCAACAAGCTGTCATTAGGGCTTCTGGCTACTACACAACACAATCAATCCTAGAACTTTCTATATAGAGACCTCTCTAAACCGCATTTGACATCATGTTAAAAAAAACATGTCTGTTAGTATCCAGCAGTGACTATCACATTCTTCCTACAAAGCTCTTCAAGAACAAACACCTGAAACATTTTCAACCAACCTATATCAGACTGGTTACACAAAATGTGCAGCTGAAGTTACTTCAGCTTTATCACTTACTCCTAGTTTTTATGCTTTTGGTTTTCCCAGTTTACACATCCATAGTCCTCTGTAAGCCAATTTAAGTTACCTCAAATCCCCACTGCTCGCCAGAAATATCATTCATATCTTTGACTAGATTGTCAAACACCTTATTAGTAGTTATGGATGAACATGTAAGAAGTCTGTGTTAAGTGTGCAACTGTTGTTCAACATAATAACCCACAATATGTGAAAGCCCCATTAGGTTTTGCAGGAGGGCAACTGAAATAACTCCATACATCAGAACCAAAACTGAAAATATTTTGAATAAAATTTGGGCTGTGCATGTTCAAGCAGCCTGGCCTATTGCTGTTCATGGCAATGTTCAGAAAAGTTTTTCAAGGAATTTTGTCCAAGCCAGTAGCCAGGATAACACTTGCACGAACTCCAAGAGTTTGAACAATCACACTGCTTTCTAGGCAGCTCTGGATAGGAGACCTTTGAAATGCTTTGGTGAATTTTGACAGACTTCAGCGGTTTAACAGCAACACTGTAGTTTTTGAGTTGTGTTGATTTGTAATGATTTTAACATCTGCCGTTAAAATATTTTTTTTCTCTGGATTGCAAGATTTTGGCAGTACAAGCCTTCTGTTCTGCATTTGAACACTGATGAGGAACAGGCAAAGAGGAGCTAGATAATAAAAGAGTGGGATTAGTAGTGGGAATAACCAGTGGTACTCCCTCCTTGTCCCTGGTAGATCTACATCTAGGACCTCCTGTTCTGTAACTGGCTTTGAATCATTTATAACGACATATTTCAAATAAAAAGGATTCTTCTCATTTCTTTAAGAGAAATCTATCCATCTCTGACATTTGATATATATTTTTTTTCTATCTACAGCATTTACACCTGAGCTTCTGTCCTGAATTTTGATAATCATAGGAGAAATATATGCATTTTTAAGATATCTTAAACAGATTTTTATAACAAGTCAAATTCCCTGAAAATATATTTGTTCACAATAGATATAAAGGGATAATAAAGTTTATTCATCAGACATAGCTGTTTGTGTTTTGGATATCTAATATTAAGGAAAAAGTCCACTCAGTCTGTCTCAGACTCTTATCTGCAAAATTGCTGCTTCATATATTATGACTTGTCTTGAAACGTTTGGTCTTTTAAGCTTAGTGTTCTGCATTTCTCATTACTGAATTGCACCCAATTTATTTAAATGATTTCTCCAATTTGTCAAGATCTTTTAAAGTCTGTCCTCATATATGTTTACAGACCCTCACAGCTTGATGTCATTGGAAATTTAATAAGCGCACTACACTATTTAATCATTGACTACGTACCCAATGATTCAAGTGACTAATGAGAACATTGATCAGAACCTAGCACAAGACTGACCTCTGCAGAACACTACTCAATCCGTAATGCTAAGAACCATTAATAACGACTAAACATGCTTTCCTAACTATTTCTGTATCTGCCTGATAGTAATTTCATGAAGATTTCACTTGCCTGTTTTTTGTTTTTTTTTTTAATGAAAGTGTCAAAAAAACAGTTAAAAAACAATAGTGAGGTCAAGATATCCAATATATATTATTCTGCGTACTCGGTACAGAAGGAAATTCAGAGATATTCTTGACAAATTTATACTAATTGTTACTCATCCTTTTGCTATTTTTGGGCTGTTTACAAAAGTAAATCTTTTCATATTTTTATTATTGTAGAAACTGAAGTTAAGACAACTGGTCTATAATTTCCAAACTCTCCCTGTTCTGACTGGACCTGCCTTGAGCTAATAAAAGTCAAATGAGAAATAAAGAACATATTCTAATTAGTGAGATTGACTAGCCAAACACAGATATTTTTTCCATCCCTTGATGTCTGAATACTGCTGCAAAGGTACAATTATGTGAACAAGTGAATGATATCAACAAGCAAAACTGATTAATATTCTAGGGATTAATGTGTTCTTAAAATCAAGATGAAGTCTTGGTTTCTATTGCAGCAAATTAATTTTTTCATTAATCTCACTTTTCTGTTAAAGAAAACATTGCACTGTGTTCTGAAGGAATTACTTTATACTTTTGATTTCTTATTTTGTCTAATCAGTTGAAAGTATTTTCCACTTAGTATCCAAGTGAATTGCTTTTATTTTTCTGTATGAGCTGTTATTTACAGAGATTAATATTGAACATTGTGACTTCTAGAAATATACTGTTACTTCCATTTACAAGAAACATTGCAGCAATTTTGATTCATATTTTCTGAACATAATGAAAAAAACCAAGCTATCATTTAAGTAATATTACATTTGAAGAAGGGAGGAAATAATAGAAGAATAACAGGAAATTCTGCACTGCTGTTTTTAAACCTTCAAATGATTTTGCTTACCATTTGGAATCTACCTTATAATAAGTGTAGTCACTTTGTATCATTCATCATTAAAAATTCTAGAGGACTACTTTTGCTGCTTTTAATGACAGTCTACTTTTTTTTTTTCCCTTTGGTATCACTATTTGTACTCCTGGGAAAAATAATTTGACATTCATGTCAAAAAACGAATATAGAAAAATTTATCATCACTCTGGGAAGATCAGAGAAGCTCCATTATATGAAGAAAACAGAGATGAAACAAAGACCATAGATACTGAGTGGAGGGAAAGAAAAGACAGGTGCTAATTATTCTGCAATTTTTTAGACTACACTTCATTTTTTATCTGAAAAGTAAAGCTACGCACTTATCCACATAATTTGTTAAGTGGAATTTTTTCAAGATCTGATTACTTTAATGAGCATGTGATTTCATTTACAGTTCCATCTACCTAATAAAGGGCAAGAAGATTAATTATCTACTGCCTAGAGGAAAAATCATGTTAGTGACAAAATTCTGTGATTTACCTTTCATGTAGGAGGTACATGTGAGGGATGATTTACCTGTTCAGGTCAGCTCATAAGATTTTCCTTAACTAATTACTGTTTCAGTCCCATTGGCTGACTAATTTCAGGTTTTTTTTAATGTGCCTGTGTCCATTAAATTTTGAAATTAGCTACTGCCTCACCTTGCCGAAG
Organism: Scolopax mira; assembly: GCA_004320125.1. Classification (NCBI taxonomy): domain Eukaryota; kingdom Metazoa; phylum Chordata; class Aves; order Charadriiformes; family Scolopacidae; genus Scolopax; species Scolopax mira. The sequence goes on along the minus strand of BJBW01008634.1, from coordinate 37,212 downwards.
CCATGTCTTGGTTACAGAAAGTGATTCCAGAAAGTTTGGGGTACAGCAGTTAGTACCTGCAGCGAGTCATAAAGCTACATAAAAAGTAAATGGGTTTTTGTATTAATTTATTTACACTGTGGAGTTTATAGTGGTTTATGACAACCTGCTCAGCCTATGGGGTATAATGAAGACACTAATCTGAAGGCAGGCTATGTGGCCATCATCAAAAAGAAGTTTAAGAATAGGCATTGCAGATATTTGGTAGCTGGAAAACTACCAATGAAAATGAACTGTTCAAAAAGGACATTTTTCTGCCTGGGCTCAGAGACAGACAGACCCCATGCAGGAGAGTTTCCAAGAGAACAGCATAGAGGTACATGCACAGCAGATGTGACTCAACGTGTCTGTTGACAGAGAGGTGCCATTTAGCTCTGACCATGAAATCAATTCCTTCTATTAGCAGCCTTACCAGAAAGCTGGTTGCCCTCTCTTGAAGATGAATGCTCTCGCCAGTTCAGCAGTCCCTGTAGGCAGTGGGAAAAGACCAAGCACAGGGGAGTTTCAAAGAAAACACAAGCAGAGATGTACTGGCCAGTTTCAGTGTGAGCAGTGTTGCCTTGGTTATGACCAAATAAACAGAAGGAAAGAGACAGCTGGGTGTAAGAGTACGATTTTTCTGCCACAGAGGCAGTTCCCAAATGCACATTTGCAAGCAAAGATGTACATAACTTTTAGGAGATCTTTTCAAAGCACTTCTAACCAAGGTGGATCTCTCTAATGGTGAAAATATCCACCGCTTTTCAATTTGACCTCTTTCTCCTTCTGTTACTTTTTATAACTTCTTTAGCTCTATAGAGGTTAGAAAGAAAAAAGGGCCTTCACTACTATTCATATTTTTCATCAAATTTCAGTCTAAGGAAACTCTGCATGTTTATGAACTGAAATTCACCAAAATGAAGATTTACATAAATTTAAAAACAAAAAGGAAGCCAACTTTCTGTTATGTTAAAGGGGCTTGGCCAGATGAATGGATTAAACTATAACTAAATGAACAGCTCAAAAAAGATGCCTAATATTTAGATCAAGACACATAAAAGATGCCCCACTCTGCTGATAAAACAGAACAAACCAAAGTGAGATGATTTTCCAAAACAAAAAAAAATAAATTAGTAGGAATAATATGCAAAGAATCAAAAATCAAACATTGAGTTTTTACAATCACTTTGTCCTGATCAGTAACATCTGTTTTAACAAGCAAATAGTCCTTAGAAGAAATAAATCAGGGAAAGTATTACATTTTCAGAGACCAGATATTTGCTATCTTTCAAAATCAGTCATTAGCAGAAGTATTAACTGAATAATCTAGCTCACTTACATATTTAGGTTTTTTTGTATAGATCCTTTTGTAGTAAAAAGATTAAAAATATAATGGAATTAATACAACTGAATTAGATTTGCAGATTTGACCTGGTGAATGAGTTCTGTAGAAATATAATAGACATTTAATATTTAGTTACTTCAGCTAGACTGTGGATATACATAGAAAAATTATTTCTATCATATACTTTGGATATCGCTTCTTGATGAATATTCAGTCTCTGTTCAAGATTGACCCAGAACAGACAACTGATTTAGCTGACCAATTTTCCCATTCAAATTAAGTGTCACAGGCTCATGACAGGGCCACTTGGGATCTGTGCGTGGAAATAAAAATCAATTCCACAAATTTGCACTAGGATAGGATACATCTCTCTTTTATTCTCTTTTACATTAGAAGCCATTTTAGAGTCCCATGATGCTGAGCAATGGACATTTTATGCAGATTTATGGTCTTATCCAGGTTCTGTTCTAAATAGGACCTTATATCACATTTAACACTACCTAAATGTCTTATACAATTCTTAATTTTTGCAGACTCAGGTAGCATTAACACTTGATTTTTTTCTTATGTGGAATTTAATCAAATCATATTAATTATCTGCCTCAATTTCTCTGTCATGCATATAGGAAAGCTTGGTAGTGTTAATAAGAGAACTGGAAAACTGACTACTGAGAGATTTCTTCTTCCGTTTCCCTTTTCAGAACAGAATAACAATGACTAAAGCAGGTGTTTATTTCCTGTGGTGCATCAAAATAAGGAAAAAGAGGAAATAACTACAATGACAGAGCCAAACAAACATTACCCTAACCAAATTATTGTAATTTGTAATAAATTAGGTAATATAGGCTGATTTTAAATGTATAATTTCCCACTGATTAATTTAAAGTGTGGTCCAGCTGGTGGTCTGCAGATTGGATCCAGTCTGTGAAATTTTCTCCAGCAGGCTTTCTCCAGCAAATCCAAACAAGATTTTGGCTGCACATACCTTACCTGGGGCTTTAAACAACATGAACTACTGTTACCACCATTTCCTTTTATAAAGCAAAAAATGGACCTGCAAATAACACAATACCAGTACAGCAAGGAGCAGAAGCTGTTAGCAAAACAAGATCAGGCTCCAGTGATTACAGAAGCTGAACCATTTGGAGAAATGCGATTTCTCTGTAAGGTACTATTCATAAAGATGGATCAGATGAGGACTTCATATTTTATTTTAGCAGTCAGCAGTAAAGTTGACATGCTCCAGAAAGGTATCGTGTTTGCTTAAATCCTTCTCTGAGGTTTTAGATATAAAATGTGAAAGGGTAATCTTAATACTCATATCTATGGGTACTTATTGTTACAATTTCTGGTTCCTAACCTACCAATTAGACATCAGTGAAAGAGTTCTGCACTTGCCCAGAGTGTATAATACCTGCAAAATCTTTAGTAGTAATGTTTATACTTGCTTGGTACAGGAATATATGCATAGGTACTTGCAGTCTTGTGTTACTGTCCAGAGTTTTTAGTTTACTAGTATTGACTGCATCACAGCTGTGCATGGAATAAATGTCTGCAAATAGGAATTTCTCCAGAGGCATTACTGGAAAGTGAGACTATGAACTCAGCTGACAAAAGACAATCTGTGACACACTTTTCCACATGGAAAAAAAAAAAAGCAAACCAAGGTAAATACCTGACAAACTATACAGGTATTACAAAGGTAAATACTTTTCATACCTGATAAACTTTAAATCCAATTGTACTTTAAAGCCTTAAATAGTCAATCTGCTAATCTGGCTCTACAACCCTTGATTTCAGAACCTGGTACTGAACATGAATCTTAAATTCTTTAAGATTTCATTGTTACTGTTTGTCTTCACATTTCATTTCTGTACAATAGAAAAGCCTGAATGATTTAAAACATTTCAGAGAAAATGCTGAAACATATACTCCCTAAATAAGACAAAAATAAGTCAAGGTAACTGGGCATCACAATTAATGTTACACTGGTGAGAATTACAGTGAAAATACAGGAAATATCAGTTCTAAAATCAGTTCCGTAAGAACTTCTCTGGTTTGTGGTTTGAATAAGTTTTAATACTGAATCTGTCATAAGGCAGAAGTTATAAGCATCAAATCTAGTCAATTAACTTAAAAAGACCACGAGAAATCCATAGTAAGGCATACAGAAGTGTTTCTGAAAAACACCTAGCTGAAGAAATAAAAATTAATAACAAGACTGTCAAGATCATGAGAGGCAATGAGCTAATGAGGGTCAGTAATCAAAATGCAAAAGAAGAATTCAAGAGGGATAACAGCAGAAATGCTACATGGGTTTTGTAATGATGTTCCTTATGGAGGAAATGCTTTTCACATCACTGAGTTTCCATACAGAATTGTCTCAATTTGTGTGGAAATAGAGGGGGGTTAAAAACAATGTAATGCAATATACAAAATAATCAACCCAGGCTTCTCAGGAACACAAACAACACTGTTTCTGAAGAGCTGACGGGCACTTGCAATCATCACACACTGAATTTGTCATAAGGTAGGTCTGCTGTCTAACTGGATTTTTAAAATGTTCCTATGAACTGGAAAAAATCTTTTTACCAGAGTCTGAAACATTTTTATAAGCCATTTCCCCCTTTAAGTATTTTAAGTGGGATCAGAAACAACTGTTTGTTTGTTCACTTGTTATTTTCCACAGAATTCAATAGGAGTATATTGATTTTTTTCGTTACTCTGTGTGTGCTCACAGAAATAAGAATAATTGTAATCCTACAAAGGAAACAAAGTATAACAAGTCATGGTTCATTTATTATAACCACTGCTCTGATAAGACGCAGTGTAAAGTAATGATTAAGAATAAGTAAACATGATGGAAAAATTAGAATATAGAGAAGTGAAGCGAGTTGCTCAAAGCAAAGCAGAAGTTAGAAAGAAAGTTATTTTAGAGCCCAGGATTTGTAATCTCCTAATCTAATTCCCAGTCACTCCCAAATCTCTCTGAATTGAGTGTCTGCCTGGCCCCAGGAGATTAAAAAAATTAGTTTCAAGAACCTCACATACAAAATGGAAGCAAATCTGAGGAGGAAAAAGAAGAACGTATAATGCTGGTGTTAACTCTAGAACAACAACAAAAAAGTACAGTAGTAATGATCTGTCTCATCATTATAATAATGTATATTATATTGTCTGCCATTCTTGAAAATATTATACAGGGAGTTGATTGGCCACATTTACTTACTGAGTAAAAGTGTTTTCCTTGCACACACAAACTATAACCACTCTCTCAGGCAATTCCTGTTTTTTCCTCAGGTTCCTATTGGTTTATGTAAAAATCTACCAACCTAGTCCTATACCTACAGCTACAGAAAACACTTCCTGAGCATTTAGTTTTAATCATCAAAGTTTTGTTACCCCAAGTCACCTCCAAACCCTGCAGAATGCATCATCCTTTGCTTCTGTAGACAACTTGTGAACCAAAGCTACTCCAGTCCCCGTGGACGGCCAGTAGCTTTCTTACCTATTACACCAACAAATTCATTGCAAGCAATCTGACCTGCAAGCAATCCGAGGAAGCTGGTGTAGGTGACCCTGCTAGAGCAGGGTACTGGACTGGAGGATCTCCAGAGGCCCCTTTGCAGCTCAGCCATTGACTCGTTGTAAAAGAGGAATATTAATAATCATAGCTAATTCGCAAGAAAGCAATTATAGAAACTATTATGATCTCTGGTGATTTAAGCATTTGCTTTAATGAGACAACAACAATGTTTGACAATTTGTGTCAAATTGTCAAGGAAAAGATGAAAGGTTAGTGTGTAGAAGACAAGGCTCAGTTAATAACTAAAATCCCTGGTTGCAGCCGGGCTGCAATACCCTAGAGGGCAAGATCAGACATGTATGTAAAAAGCATATCACTGCAAACCATACCCAGTGTTTAACACTTTTGTGGGACAGAATCTGAGCCTGACAGGCTGCTCAGAATCTGTGAGAAAGGAAAAAGGAAAATTGTCAGATCTCCACTGCAAAGTAGCTGAAAAAACCATTCATTTATGATCAGCCTGAATATGGAAAGCTAAGCTTTTTCATTTGTTATTTTAAAATCCATTTTATAGAAGATATAAGCCATTATGTCTGACATTTCATGTACTCAAAAACCATGGTCAAATAATGGGCTTCTGCTTTATATGTTTGTGGTACTAAGGCTCTATCTCATGCTTTTTCCCCTGGCATGCCATGGTGAATTTTTGGCATTTTCTTCCATCAAAGACAACACCATCACACAGCAGTACCCCCAGTTCAGAAAAAGATCCATTAGGAAACATTTCTTGCACCAATACCCGGCACCACTATCCCTTCTTCCTCACCTATGGTCATTCTGCAAATACCCTGTTCTGAGACTTCTAATGTATTGAGGTTTTGAACATTAAAGATTATCTAATAGTAATCAAGACTCAGTAGAAATTCAGCTCCACAGTCAACAAACCCACTATATTCTCCATTTTAGAAACCCAGATCTTTGTCTGAAGAGCTACCGTTTGCTGATGGAAGTAACTGATGTGCCTGTGTGGGCTGAAGAAACTTCTTCCTGCCAAGAAGTTAATAGTGGGTGGAAGACAAAAGTAAAAACAAGCTACAGCTATTCATAAATCTCAACCCAGGAATTTCAAAAATAGGATTCTATATTTACCAACTTGGTCTTTTACATATGATTTTTTTTTTATTTTAGAAAAGAAATATACTGTTTTAATACTTTAATCTTTGCCTGAGACCTTGAAATCTTCCATTCTTTTTCTTTCTGCCATCGCTACTAAAATAGTTGCTGACACTGGCCATGTACTAAGTTCTCTGCAGTCCAGGAGTAGCATTTCCATTAGTTGTGTTGTATCACAAATACACCCGTTATTCCATTTTCTTCACTTGGTTTGATAAATTGCTATTGGAATTAGAATGGAATTCTAACAAAACACAGGCTGGATCTGACTTGTGAGTCCTTGGTTTGGTGTGCTGCCTCGGAAGAAAAAATGGGTGTGAAGAGCAGTTAAAGTGATTTATTTCGTTCAGTAAGGATGGTAGGTATGACAGAACTACATTATCAAGAGGATGATGAAAAAAACCTGGTACAACAGCATTTTGTTCTTATGCAGCTGTTCTTCCCAGCAGATCACAAGCAGTTTGAAATTACTGATTTCTTTTTACATAGACTAAAATGAAGCATGAAGAAAGATAACGGCTTGCTTAAGAGTACTGCAAAGCTACTGGTGGGGAAGGAATAAGAATCCAGGGATCCCGGTATTAACTTGGATTAAACATCCCAGACTGCTACTGTCTTCAAAAGAAACATTTTTGGTTGGGTTTTTTGTTTCTTTTTTTGTTGGTGTTTTTTTTTTTTTTCCCCCAGTTCAGAGGTACAAAGGTAACTATAGAACTTCAGAAGAATAAGTAACGGGGCTATTCCTTAGTAGACTCACCTTCAGCTTCATATAAAGTGTATTTTAGTGTCTCTACAATGAATATGTACTTTTCCTGACTAACAAATCCTATGGGTTCTTAACGAAATATTCTTTCTGTCTGGAAGAGACAGCAGAAGACAGCTAATTAAAGCTTATGCGTGTACAACATAAGCAATGCACAGTAAATCGTTGTAAAGCCAAATGCTATTATCGTGGATTGATTTCACGCAGAATCGCTGAATCTCAAAAAATGATGAAATTTGGAGAATCAGATTGATTGTTATATTACAAACAGGATTGGAGTAACAGGCAAAATAAAATAGAGCTCTCTTGTCTGGATAACAAGGTGGGATTTGAGGAGAGAAAGGGAGATATTTGCAAACCACCAATTACACACTATAGGGGCTGACTGAGAAAAAGAAACTAAACTGAAGAAATTCAAAATTTCCTGGAATTTCAGCAATGTAGAGATCAGAAACAGATGCCAAGGGGTGAAGGTCCTGGGGAAGGATTCCCACAACAAGGATTCCCACAGGTTGGCATAAAGCCAGTGACAAGGGCTATGCAAAGCGAGGAGTTTAGCAACATAGTGAGAACAAATATGTAACGCTTGACTTGGAAGGGTTTTATACAACTCCTGTTGCCTTTCCACCAACTATGGTGGCATCTGGCTCAGACCTGCAGGCAGCATACTATTGGTGGATGGGTTTCACAGAACCAAGGATACTGACAAGGAGCCTGGGCATGATGAGTTTTGGTAACATAAAGAAAGAAAAGTGCAAAGGATAGATGTTGGGCAAAGCTGTAAGTGGGATATACTGAGTGCTGACTGAAAATTTATGTAGATGGTTGCAGCTCGTCAGCTCTTTGGAGTTGGAGCCTTAGAGACAAGAAGAAACAGAGGGAATGGGACAAAGACTAAGTGTATTTGAATTACTTCAACATAAATGGAAGATTAAAAGAAAAGCAGAATTAAACAAATGAGAAAAAACATCATTTTAGTTTAACTAATTCTATATATGAAACAGAAGATAAAACAAGTATCAATTATTTATAGGGAGCCACATCGATTGGCTTAATTTTTTTTTTAATATATTAATGAATATGGCTTTTACACATTTAAAATGTTTATTTAATGAAAATGTACCATGTGATGCATTAAGAAATTATTATTTAAAAATAGCAGCACTTGATGATGCAGAAAAAAGGCAAAATCTTAATCGCAGCTTTCATTTATATTTTATGTGCAAAAACCCCAGCATAAAAAAAATTGTAAGAACCTGATTTTAATTAAATCAAAGTTATTCAAAGAAACGCTGCTCACTCATTTTTTAAAGTCTTACTTTCTTATGCTAAGTATTATTTACAGGTGAGAGCATGAGATTGCAACTTAGAGCCCATGGTTGATCTGTCACATTATCACAGATTCATTCTTTGGCATAAAGAAAGGTTTTACGGCAACTTCACCTTAGCTTCCAGTTGACTATTAGCAGAACCGTGTGAGCTGACCTCCTGTGAAAAACCAAAATTCTAACCTGGTATTTGTCTAAATACACAGCTTCTGCTTGCTGTGACTCACAGATGGGTACAGCCCCAGAGCTTTACAATTCAACCTTTCGCTGTGCCCTACAGGGAGCTACACAGAGAACAGTCAGGTGAGCCGAAGCCGCCACATCCTAGAGAAAGATGCTCTACTCCATGAAAATTTCCTATTCTGACCCCAAATGAAATAATTATTATAAAGGAAGCTCAGTAAAAGAGCCCCCTCCATTGTTTTTTTCCCATCTCTACTTGATTATTATATTTATGTAATAAATACATTGGTAATTAAATATCAGTGAAAGAGATGTAAAAGAAAAGTTCACTATTCCGTGCCTGCTCATGCATTTAGACTGTGACGTCCTGGTGGTGCAGGAATTACGTTCTTCATATGGCACCTTGTAAGTTAGTATAGACACAAAGTTTAGAAAAGAGTAATAAACTGCATTACTTTTATTCGCTGATTATTAGGTGTCAAAGTTTTTCTAAATTAACTAATACGCAATTACCTATTAGTAATACACGCAAAATATTTACTTATTATTTTGCATGAAGCATCTTTTAAAGAAGACATAAGCTTTAAATTTAAAATATAACATGCAATCTGGGTCAGACATATATCCTGCAAATTCAAAAGCGACAAGTGTCACCCCTGAGCCCCCACTAAATGTAACAAAACAACAGTCATAAGTCTTTTTATTTGTTGGTCATGACAGAGAAATAGAAATAAACCTGTTTCCCATGCACTCACTGGGCTGCATTATCCATGGATCACATTTAAACTGGAACTAATAATTTAAAGATAACTGTCACAACTATGTGCATGTCGAATTCAGTGACATGCACCCAGGGATGTTATTTGCAAGAAGCAAAGTTACCAATAGTTCATGGTTCAAAAATAGCTGGTGTTAGACCTTCAATGGCTAAAAACCTGACATCACCAAGTGAAAAGAAATAAGGTAAGGAAGCAGCTACATATAGAACTAACATTTATGCTTGACTAGAGGCAGTGGGGACGTAATAAAACTGGTTAGCTGATGAGAGACCCTACAGGAGTTTTTCACAAAAAAACAGGAAAACAGCATTAAACTGACATTTACTCAGCAAGCCACCAACCAGAAGTGCTTGGGGCACCCCCTACACTGAATCAAAATTCCAGAGCTGTATAATGATTAGACTTTGATGGATCCCACTGACGTCCCAAAGGCGTTTCTATTTTTTATTTCTTTCATCTGATCTTTATCCATAATTTGACAAACTATTTTTAAATGTCTATTTTCCTTGTGATTTATATATTCCAGGCTCACCAAATTAATTCAGTACTTCACTTGATCACCGATCACTCTTATCTGTTGTTTAACTGTTAAAGTGACAGCACAATCTGAAACCTAAATCTAAGGCTCATTTAGTAGTGACAAAATCTGATCACTTCAAAAGTAATGACAAACACACCCCTGCCACCGAGATGTCCCCAGTATGTGTGCTCCTGTCATGCTCTACCACTATTTTCTTCTACTCTCTGTATTAAGTTCTAGTGACTAAAATAGGAAGAGACATTTAAAAAAAAAAAAAAAAAAAAAGTAACTGTAAAAGTTTTGTGCATAATTCTTCCAAATGGTTTTCTAGGCACCGAGAGACACACAGTTGGCTGGTGTAAATCAATATATGCCCTCCTAAGCTACCGTATGTTCCTGAGACTCATTTATGCCAGAGCTCTTGTGCCTTCAGTAAAGCATACGTAGAATAATTTTCTGTGGGACCTGATGAAATTACTTCAATTTCTGAGGTCCCTTACTGCCTTGTATTTCTGAGGATGGTATGGTGGTAGTTAGCTGGTGTATTTCTGAAAATGATTGAGTCTTTATTTAATTGGAAGAGTATTTTTATTGTATTTTATCCTGATTCATTTATTGTCTAACATCTGTGTAGGCAAGACAACAACAGTAAGGCAAGTCAGCTTTTCTATAAACCAAAGAGAGACAGGTTAAACCTAGTAAATTGTTGGTAACCTACTTAGCATTTGCAAAAGTCTCATGTTCCAGTCTACTGCTCCCTCACTGGACTATGATTTAGAGTACCTCCAGAACTAACAGTCACCAAGTATTGCTTAATCCTGGTTAAATCATAGCCAAGGCATAAACTTGAAAACTCCAATGGCACCATTACTACCTGACAAAAAAAAAAAAGACAACCTCTCAGACAGCCAAGGCCCAGCACAATAGAAATTATTGTTATGAGAAGTTTGAAGGGGGCTCACAAATTAATCTCAGTGAATATTCCTCAAAAGCAAAGGTAGGCAAAGAGGACATACCTCAAATCCAGATGATCCTTGATTTGGTGTTCACTGTCATCATCATAAAGGTCTTTACTGGAATAGGAGACCTGGTGAAGAAAGCTTTTGTACAGAACATGTTTTTGCTCTATGGAAAGATGTGACCAGCTGAAGAGAATAAAACATTTGGAAGATGCCATTTACGAGGAAAGATTTTCAGGTAATTAGACTGTTGGTTCACTAAAGGAAGGAATTAATTGTTGGCATTAGCGTGCTCTGAATGTCATAAGTAATAGGCTTAAATTGTAGCAGGAGAGATTTATCTTTCTAATAGAATAGATAGTCTGTAGGAACTGCATCATCTCCCTTATTTAAAGGATTACAAGAACAAACATCTATCAGGAGCAGTTTAAGTACAGGTGTGTCTGCTTTGGGGACATGGAAATAAGCCAGGTGAATTTCTGTAGCCTGATTTTTACTACTCCATACCACAAAAAGCCATTGTCAAAAAACCCCTCTGAATTCTCAGAAACAAAATTGGTATCTTCAGTTAACACAGAGGTCTAATCAGTGAGCTACACAGGTTCTTCTATATTAAAGAGCAGACTGAATTAATGAGTAGGGTTTATCTGTCTGCACGTAGGGCAGGATTCAGCTGTTCAGACATAGTAATTTAGTGCCTTTTCAGCCACTTCACGACACCCCACTTGCCTAGTTGCTGCTGCAGAGCGTCACATCTCTCCTATGGATCTGCCAGCCCCACGTGCTTCTGGGACACGGCATCTTGTGAGGAACCCAGCTGCATCCCTGGGGTCTGAGCTCTTATAGCCAACAGTAGAGGCCCAGGTAATGCCATGAGGGGCTGCCAGGGATAAGCTGAGACCCAGCACAGCCTCATGCAATTACCCACAGAGAAACAGGTAGAACCCTCTGGCATGGCCTGGCACACCCTTCTGTCCCTCAAGCCACCACATGCAAAGGCCATGGGTCTCCTTAAGGCCTCAGGTGAGGTATCTGGAACCTCACAGGTAGTACTAACGCTTCTATCCAAGTAAATTAATTGAGCTCCTAGTGTTTAATGCAAGACTGGAGCTATAAGATGCTGCCTGATACCTCTTGCTACACATATAATATATGTTGGAATTATGCTACTGTAACATCCTCTGGAACCACACAACAAATCATACTTAAAAAAATTAACCAGCTCTGTTTTAAAACAATTTAGATATGATTTTCCCAACTTTTGTGCCACTACCATCATAGCTTTTTAGTGCCTTTAATTTTCTTTCTGATAGACTTTTATTTGTGCAATAGATCATTAGGAAACACTTGGTTTCAAAACAGGTTTTAAAACTACAAAGCCAGTGGTAAAATATTAAAGCTTAATAGAGATGCTGAAGCAAACATATAACTTGCAAAGATAATGAAAAAAAAAAATCAACTGTAATTTCTGTAGGAAACTAATACTTTATCAGATACCATACCTATAAGTATTCAGAGTCCTATTCTGGCTGCCAATCAAGGGACAGATCAGGAAAGATGAGGGGCATACTCTGAGACAAATATGTGAAAACTCTTTTTGTTATAATAACATTTGAACTTACAGGTCAGTACCTACTAAGGTTAACACATATTTAAACCACTAACGTTAAATATTCATGTTTTATCTTTCTCTTGCATTTTAAATAAAAATTTAAAAATCTATTTGTTCCCAAAAGCTAACGACAAAGACTGGAAGCCATTTCTTTAAAAAAAAATACATCCATTTTTATTAATTAACAAGAATATCTTCAACATAATAGCTTTTGGATTCCTGTAACTTCCAGAATAAGAGCAGACATAATTTGCACTGAGCTCCCACTGGCTTTTTTTGGAACTGGTTATTATTACTGATTATTATTGCTTATTACTACTGATTAACAACAGGATGAATAAAACTACATCTGTGTGTTTTTTTCATAATTACCTCATCCGCAAAAAAGTGTGAAACAATTAATTAGTTAAATTATCCACAAGAGAAGAAATCTGAAGGTCTGTATCCATACATATTTGTATTTTTTAATAGTTAGAAGAAACAAGTTCTACTCTTAGGTTTGGAAATATGAAGTCAAAAAAAAGAAATTGCAGCTCTGAGATTTGATTTTTCTTATCTCCTTTTTCAAACATTTTCCAGTATTTTCTGAAACTCTCCTGAAGACTCCAGGAATTTAAAATTTAACAAGGATCTGATCCTGAGATTACATAATCAAAATTATTCCTCTGTTATTCCAGAGATTTATTAGATCTATGGAAGTTGAAAATACAATGAAATCTTCTACAAATATAGAAGAAAGTTGAGATTACTGGAAACAAAGACGTGAGTTAGCCACATAATAATGTGTGTTAGAACATTATTAATGCGTGTTAGAGTTTGTCTAGTCCAACTTCATAGTCAAAACAGGTCCAGGAAAAGCAGGCTTAATCCAACATGTCTGGATAAAAGACAGCTATCAGAAAATGTTTGAGACTTACGGTCTTTCTACAAAAATATACCTCTTTAAAATAAAGTGTTTATAAATAGCACGGCAAGAATATATTTTAACTGGAAAGTAAAGAGCGATTTATTTTTCTTCAAGAGATTAATTTCATGCTGGAATCATCCAATGTACTCTGTAGAAGGAACATGAAGGCAACAAACACAGGAAGTAATAATTGAAGATTAAAGCTTTTGTTACTTTGGGTGGGTTAGAATGCACTTGTGCAGGTTCCAGTAATATAATTATAATTATACTGCATAGAAGTGTGAGAGCTGAAGTACTATTATATAGTTCTCATCGTTGTTTGAGATGATGAGTAATAGGCAGTTAGCCTGTTTTAGCATCCTGTTTGAAGATTAAAGCTTGGATAATAAGAAATAACTCTTGTTTTCTTCCTATCATATACTGGTGAAACACAATAAAGCTTTAATAATCAGACATATGTTCAGAAACCATGGTGATGAACATGGTACAAAGAGATGAATAAACTAGACAATCAGGTAAATTTCAGCTTCCAAGTTTCAGCAAAACTGTAGGCATGAAGGGACAAAGAGGGATTTTCTAGGGGAAGTCGCATTATCACAACATATCTGCTAGTTTGTGAATAGCTTTGAAGTGCTGTTAAGGAGCCAAGCAATCATCAGAGAACTGAATTTATACTTCAGTAAAGCATTATAGACTCACATTACATTTTGGAGTCAGTGAAAACTTCTATAATAAAAAAAAAGATTCTCATGTGGCTTTGTCATGCCTTTTTTGCAAGATCCCATGTCTTAGCCCTGACTGTAGAAAACACTCAAATTTGAGGTATGCATGTTTGGATGCAATAGTAGTCTGTTACCTGGGAAGCGTTAGCATAATATTTTTAAAGCAATTACAGAAAGAAAAAAGTCTCAGTTGAGGACTGTGCATTTAAGATTAAACTTTTTTTTTTTTTTTCCTTTGAGTATTCTGACTGCCGTGTAGATTTCGTTCTGAGGAAGAAAGATTTACCCTACTGTGTGGAGAATGAGAAATTTGGAGACATGCTGCTGAGCAAGAGCTCGGCAGGTGTTCTTGTGTTGATGGGACCAGAGGTCTTGAGATCAGTAAAACAATGTCCTTATATGGTGATGTGTGTGTGGTGTGAAATGTAACAAACAGATAGTAGTGTACGACATAGTAATGTTTGTTAGCTAGGCGGGATAAACATTTAAATGTAGCCAATTGTATTTGCTCACAATGGTGTAGGGACATCCACTTGTAACCTATCTGTGTAAAGAGCACAACGCGTGATCAGAAGACAGAAACTATATATTCTGGAAAAGTGAAACAAGAAACTTCTTCACTTCACCACTTAGCGGAGTCCGTGCCTCGTGTGCCACACCACTGCTTGAACGATACATGCCCAGCTCTCTGAAGCTGTATTTCTATATTTCTAAACACCACAAAAGGTTTTGCTCCTTAGAGAAAAAAAAAAAAAAAAAAAAAAAAAAAGAGTTTTTTTCTTTAAAAAAAAGCATGGCTCTCAATTGGAAAGTCCTTTGAACTAATCAGTTCTAACAAGATTCCGTGGTCTGGAGGAGGTTGTTCTTCCTGAGTCATGTAGGTGTGTTTTATGCAACCTGGTTGGAGCACACATCTGTCCCTGCCTTGAGTGGAAGGTTGGAATAGACATCCACCTCTTAATGTCCTTTCCACCCTGATTTATCCTGTGATCCTATATGTTCCCAGAAAAGAAGCTGAAGAGTAGAAAATGCTGTGTTTCTGTGAAAGGTTACAGCTAACCTGAGTTAACAATGTTTTGCTATTGCCAAAGCAGCAAAATCATCCTGGGATGTATAAAGAGGAGCAGCCTTGCAAAACTCTTGCAGAAAATAAGGAAATAGTCTGCCCTTTTCTTCAGCCATGAGTAGAAGTAGCCTTAGATCGTAGCAATAGATTCAACTGCCATGTGTTCCTCCTTTCAAATGATATTGCTTAGCCATTCCTTATTCTGGAGTACATATAAAGCCTCATTCATAAATTTCCTTCTCTTTATTTGTGTTATCTTTATAGTGTTTTCTGTCCACTTTGTTTCTCCAGACATTTGAGCTAATAGCAATAATAATAAGAGCTTTTACTTTACTCTAAAACCCTGGAGGTGTGCTAAGGGGTGGGTGAAGAGAATATGCTTTAAATAATTTCAAAAATGTCTATAAAATTAGTTACATCAAGATAGACACTTCTGTTATATTTAACATCATATCAAAAAATGAGGAGGAAGAAAATTAGCTGTGGATCTGTTCTTTCTTGCAGAATCAAGTGTAAGTACCTCTTAGGCTCAGGGTTACAGTCACTGAATAAAAGAATGTACTTCAATAGGTTTAATCTCAGAAATGCCAATTTTATCCCTTACATCTAATATGAAGTAAATCTTTATTGGATTCAACAACAGCAGAGACATTTAGTAGGAGCTACATAAAGGGAAATAATAGACCTATGCCTTATGGGGCTTTTTTCTTCCATCATCCAAATCTGCCAATTCCCACCACACAGCGTGCTTCAGGAGGGGGTGTGTCTCTGTTCAGGAATGAGGAAAACTGCTTCCAATCCTTTTCTGACTCCTTTGAGTTCCACAAGCTTTACCAGTCAATGCCACAGCCCATTACAACCATTCCCTTGGAAGCCAGACTGCCTGATCTCCTGAAGAAAATCTGAGAGCAGAGCTGGTGGGCAGAGGAAAGATGTCTCTCAGGCCCCATCTAGATTTACAACTGATAAGCCAAGCCTGGAGAAAGAAACCTCTGTGCCACAACTGAGATCCTGGAGAAGGAGTTTTGTGCTGCAGGGAGACAGATACCATGCTGCAGAGGAAGCCCTGCCACCACAGGGAGAGTCTCCTCATTGTTCATCTGTATTTTCTGCTAGATGGTTAAGCAACAGTTAATTGTCATCTGGCAAATATTCACACAAGCAGCTTTAACAGTTAATTTGAGTGAATTTATGACTTCAGAACTTGCTTTGCAATCACGTGTACATGTAAAAAGCCATTGTTTGCATATTTGTTTAAGTCAACATGAAGAAAGCAAAGATCCTTATTAGGTTTATGTACTTAGATATGTAGATAAATCTGAGACTCTCAAAAAGGTTGGTGTTTACTCTTTAACATCAAGCTTTTGTTGAATTTCTGTCCAATCTTCTGCCAGGCATATCAGAATGTGTATATTTTCAACAGACGAAAGAAGAGTGTCACCATACATACCATGAACTGTTATTTGAAAAATACCTGTTCAGATTAAAAACAAGAAACCCCCCCCTCCAAAAGACCCCCCAAAAAGACAAAAAAAACCCCATACTGTTGCCTTATGATATAAATCCTCAATTCCCATTCAGTTCTTCATAAGGAATGAGAAAAAATAAGTGGAATCTCTCCTTTTTTTCTAATTGTCTAAGTTGTGTTGTATAAAAACTGCACAACTGCAGCTGAATGTTTTCTTTAATTCTATTTTGTAACGAATCCTTTTATGCTTCCTACATTGTCATCTATCTCAACATTAAATTCCAATTTGTTGACATCTGGTCCAGCCCAAATCAAATCAAAGATATTTGATATTGCAGAGCAGTATTCAAGAAGCTTTCAGACAAACAGCAGAGGTTGGACAGAATTTTTCAAACACTGCAAAAGAACTCTCTCATTCACACTGAAAAACAGTGGATGAATCAAGTACCAGAAAAGAAAGAATCAAAAATTAGAAAGGCACATCTGGTTTTTTCCACTTTCAGGTAACTGCAAACTAAAATAGTTCCATTCAAGTCAACAGAATTTTTGTTGGGAAAAAATAGAGAAACTAAGCTTTCTCACTTTGAACAAAAGTTGATTTTAAATAATTGCATGTATATCCTTTATTATTCACAAATGCATCATTCTAGTTCCTTTGCAATACAGATATAATAAGCTTTCCCTAAGTTTCATCTTCCTCCACACAAAACCTATCTACCTGAAATTTTGGCTTCTGTAACGGATTAAACCTTCTCTGAACTAGTCAGTAAAGCAACTTGGAAACAGGAGGTTTTAAAGTAGGAAATGATCTAATTTCTTGCAGATTATTTTAGTTTCTAGTTTCTTACTAAAAATCTAAAATAGATTGGCTGAGTAATTTTTCAGCCTTGAAATCATTAAAACTGACAAAAACATTTTTAGAGCTGGTGAGCATGGAGAAGAACTCTTTTCCACAATCAGAACTTATTTTCTTCATTGTGTCTTGATTCAAGTTCTGTAGGTAAATTTTTGGAGCCTTTATGAAATAGTGTTTTAGTCTCTAGAAAGGAGAAGCAAACAAAAAAAGGAATGGAGATGTATGATGAGCAAAGATAAGGGCAGAAGACAAGCATTCCTGTCTTCCTGCATTATAATCCTGGCTCTCAAAACAATTTGAAGTGAATTATAGACTAATTGTAAGTTCTTGCTTCTGATTTCTTGTGAAATGTAAGTAGATTATAAGTTTGTGAGAGTTAGCATGATTATACAGTGCTTTAAAACTCATAAAGTTAATATAAACTCAGGATGTATCCATCAAAGAATGTAATAAGAAATATAATTGCACAGGATTTCATTCCTTCTCCTCCTGAGAAAAAATGTCTGTGTTGATTTCAGTAATGCAACCACCCCCTCCTGAGTCTGCAGCCCCTTTTAGAATATCCATCAACCACAGCACCATCCAGAATGACTTTTGATCCCTTGCTGTATCTCATGGGTTAGGTCTTGCAAGGGATTCAAGCACTGTAAACTTTCCCTAGACAATTATGGAGGTTTAATTGGCAGCATCCAAGGGCTACAGTGAGATCTATTTTCTCAGGTTGTCATCACACAATATAATTTCACATGCAGTTTGACCTCAGTTGTCATCATACCCAAACTAGTGACCACAGCATTTCACTCCAAAAGATCTGTTTCAGTATATGTTCAGTTTACATTAGTCCACAATACACAAAATGTTTGGTTTGGGGTGGGTTTGGTGGTTGGTTTTTATTTTTCATTGAGGAGTTCTGTACCAAATAATTAGCTCAGCAAGTGTAAAGGTCTCCCTGATATAAAAGTACAACAAAGAAAACATCAGCCTACTGCTAAATATCGTCAACAGAAAGACTTGTGTCCTCATTTATCAACACATAGTAAAAAGTATGAACACACACCATCCTCGGTTAGATGTGGCTGGATGACAGAAACCAAACCATCACTCCTTTCAGCAATATATCAAAAACAACTCACAAGAGAATGCTAAGGATTTTCCACCAGCACCCCAAAATCTGCTGAGTATTTCATAAACAGCAAGTGGACACCACCTGCAGCAGCAGCAAAGCTCGGGGTCAGGCTGGGGAAGGAGGATGAAGAAACAAGATGGTGGGTACCTACAACATCAAGTTAGCAATGTTAGATATAACGTTGAGTTGGTATGTAACTATTTCTACAGAAAAGAAATATGAAGGATAGAAAATGTGAGCAAAAAAGATTCAGAAGGAAAAGTGGGAAAATGCTGCTCTAGATCCCCTGCCCTTTGGAGGTGCTGCACGCTGGAGCCGTGCTGCAGACCTGTATACCCTGCACCTATTAAAGTGCAGCAGCTATTCACTGGCTTCAATTTCTAAACCCAAAATAAACAAATAAGAAATCCATATGACAGACATACCTAGCATACCCAATAGCAGGAAGCCATGTGAGGTGGTTTCGTGGGCTCTGAGCAGCTGCAGGCACCCACTGACAGAAGGCCTGTGTCAGGACCAGAGCCTCTCTCTCACTACAGAAAAGCGTAGACATGATTCAATGTCACGCACCTCCCCACTCCCTCTCTCTACCTGTTGAAGAAAGAAGCTCATCCTTGAACTCCTCCACCTTCCTTTCCACCTCCGGGTATTTTGAAAGAGCTGTCTGTCACACTTTAAAGCAGAACTCCACCTTATGGTGAATAACAGTGTCTAATAAAATCCTAGGGCATCAAATTTTATGGCTGGCCACAATCCCCTGTGGCTACTGAAGACCTCTCTGGTTTGCCTGTGGTGAGCGACTCGGCCAAGCTACCAGCTGCTGGTCATGGGTTAGGGAAGGGCGACCATTTCCTACAAGTGCTCCAGGCGAGACCCTGATACCAAAAGTGGTCCCCTATAGAAACGTCCCACTGCCTTTGCTCCTCCAGTCACCGGAGGGAGTTGCTGCCTTGAAGGGAAAAGAGGAATGAAATAAGAAGGCAGTCCTGACAGCCTGCTTTTCTTCCCCAGCCTCCAGGCTTCTATTTTGGGCAGAATGGGCAAATCCGCCGCTTCTCCAGCTGCGCAGCTCCCTGATGTGGTGGGGAAGAGGACAGCTGGAAGCACAGCAGCCAGCTGCAGCCTTCCGAGAAGAGTCAGCTCTGAGTCACCACACCATCACACCTCATCATTATCACCACTTAGCATGCACGATGACCGACGCTTTCCACAAATGGCTAACAAATTGCTATTACTTCTATTTTAGCTTTCAGCCTTTCCCACTTCTTTTTATTGAGTCCAATTTCTCATGCCAGCACTTCACAAGCATCTTGAAAAGCAACATTCAAAGTGTCTTCTCCCAGGCTCTCAGTTATACATATTAAAGGGAATTAAATCTCAGGCAGTAGCCTGAAATTCATCAGCACTGGGGCTGTATCCCAGCTGAGGGATGTCTCTCTGGGCTGGTTTGCTCCAGAAGCAAGTCTACATAGTGGAGCATGTGGAGGCACAGAACAATCATAGAATCATAGAATGGTTAGAGTTGGAAGGGACCTTAAAGATCATCTAGTTCCAACACCCTTGTCATGGGCAGGGATACCTCCCACCAGGCCAGGTTCCTCAAAGCCCCATCCAGCCTGGCCTTGAACCCCTCCAGAGATGGATCATCCACAGCTTCCCTGGGCAACCTGTTCCAGTGCCTCAGCACTCTCACAGGAAAGAATTTCTTTCTAGTATCTAATCTAAATCTCCCCTCTTCCAATTTAAAACCATTAACCCTTGTCCTGTCACTACACTTCCTGATAAAGAGTCCCTCTCTGGCTCTCCTGTAGGCTCCTTTCAGATATTGAAAGGCCGCTATGAAGTCTCCCTGGAGCCTTCTTTTCTCCAGGCTGAACAACCCCAGGTGTCTCAGCCTGTCCTCATAGGAGAGGTGCTCCATCCCTCTGATCATCTTCATGGTCCTCCACTGGACCCATTCCAACAGGTCCATGTCCTTCCTGTGTTGAGGACTCCAAAGCTGGACACAGTACTCCAGGTGGGGTCTCACGAGCACAGAGTAGAGGGGTAGAAAGAGGGGTAGAGAGATAGACAATACTGACCCCTTTCCTTCCTGCCTTCCCACAGTGGCACAGTGACAGAGGCTTGCCCTCTTGCCTTGCTGTTCTGGGGCACTGACGGATTGTCAGGACTATCTGCATTCCTTGAATAACCACTCCTTTGAGGAGCAGCTGAGGAGCCAGGTGGGAGTATCCTGGAGTCTAAAAGCCTTTTACATAGCACCAGCTGGACTGTGATGCTCTTAGAGTTCCTTCTCTCCTTCTCAGACACAGTAGCTGTTAGCAGTACAATAGTTGCAAAAAATACCCTTTGGGGGTACACTAGTTCTAAATACACTGTTATTATGGAACCATCTCATAAAAATCTTCCGTAGATCTGATGACAACTCTTTGCTGAATTATTCAGAGACAACACCTCAGCACATTTTTAAGAATATTGCAAGTGCTCGTCTGCTTTTATTTTCTGATTGAAAATGGCCTGTTGCTTTCAATAACATTCTCGATATTTTAGCATCATTGATTAAACAGAATAATCAATATTTTTTTCTGGAAAAGCATTAAAAAGATAGAATCAATATAATACTTTGATTTAACCACAAATGTGTTGTGTGATTAATACTATGATGGACTCAATTTATCGTGACTATAATGGACCTAAACTTTTGCCTGATGGGTTTTAAACTTGACAATGACAGCAAGAAACACAACATGACCTGGCATGACCTGATCTTTGCAATACACATGTTGGAGCCAATTCACCTCTCACTCACTGATGAAATACTTTTATGCTCACTGCACTTTTTCCAAAATTATGCTGGTATAAATCACAGAAAAAACAGCCCCCAAAGTCCTTCACATATATTAGAAATTATCTATATGCAATTTGGACTGGATCCTCATATGCTGTGGATCATGTTTTGATTTACAACAGCTGAAAAATCTGTTCCACCAAACTTAAATTATGAGCTTCACCTGTGACATAAATCTCTGGGAAACTTCAGCTGCTGTGTAATCTGTCTGCTTTTTTCACATGCAAAGTCTATGTATTACCAGTCAAAACCTTTGGTTGCTGAATATTGTAGGTTATACCGAGGTATAGGTAATCCATGGAGAAGTTCAACAAGTAAAGCCATACTTTCAGCTCTCAGCCCTCTCCTTTCCTACCCAACCTGCCGCAGGGATTTCAGAAAAGAGGCTTTTTTTCCACTCTGACATTGCTTAGGACCAGAAACCTTTTCCCCCTGCCTTCTCACCATGGTACACAATCCTTTTTATCTCACAATTTTCTTCTTCCATGATAGAACAGAATCCTTTCTTTCCATGTGCCTGGGAAAAAGCAGAAGAGAGTTCCTTCTATTCAGCTCAGTAATCTGAGGATGTGTATTGTTCCATAAATGTAATTAAGAGTGTGGGCCAAACTCTAACCACTTTTAAAATGTAGTTTCCATAAAGATCATTCTTTACTCTAAAAGCTCAACTAATGGATTTACATCAGCTTAACTGGTCCACCGTGGCTGCCTCTATTCAAGCTAATTTTAAGGTACCTGGGAAGGGTCCTGTGCACTGGAACAGTTTGTCTTGTAGCATTAGAGTCATGCTGTTAACCTGTACCAACTAACTTGTCCCCAAATAATTCTTGGGTACTGTTCAAAAATTACCACAGGGTGGAGATTATCACCAAAAAGTCATGTGCACATAGACAACCTCTTTTGGAGGCTCAGGAGGTTTATCAACATAGACATGGGATGTTCTGTACTAGTCAGCCTCAAATACTCTGAACTTTTCTGCACACTTTTTTTTTTTTATCGGCTTACGCATGCCTTATAACTATGTGTACGCTCTTAGCCCACTCTGATATTGCAAATCAGAAGAATTTAAACACCACTGTATGGGCTTTAAAGCCGGGACTAAGACTGATTCTTGGATCTGTTACCATGCTCAGCAGGTACCCAATACTTTCTTAAAAGTCTGTAACAAACTCATATATTTGATGCCTAAAAATAGAGCCTATGATATGAACACCTTGAAGTGGAATATATATTGCTATATATATTGGAATATATATATTGGTGACTCTTATTTTGTGACAAATTAAGCACATACTCTAGTTAGAAAGCTTAAGCTGGGGCAGTTAAAAGCTAAGAGCATGGCTCTGCCACATAAAGCTTGGAAAGTTGGTTTTTTTTACATAAAGGGATGAGTATGCACATCTAGTCTGTGTCTGCAATTAAAAATATAGCAATGCCATCATGGACAACTGCATCAATAGTTTAAACCACCCCCAATCTCATTGTAATTCAGCACTGTTGGAGGAGAAGGTCATGGCTATATTCAGGGGTTAAAAATAAGGTGAAAATTCATTAATTTTGAATCCAGCTTATCATGCCTGCGAGACTATATGCTGGGCAATGGCTTTACATTCTTATTAAGGCAGGAAATGCTAGAAACAGAAAGACTGTAAAAAATAACTTCACTGCAGTAATATTGAAAACTAAACAGTATTGGCTATAAAATAAGTTAGTAATTAAAGGCTTTCTTTATATTTTTAAAGCACTCATAAATACATCAGTAAATAGATAAATTTAATGATATTTTCTTGTGTTGAACTCTGATATCTTCCTCAGATGACTTTTGGAAATTAATGATAATCAACAACATAGAAGCACACTGCTGGAATTCAGTGCAAAATAGGAATTTAAATCTTTACTCCTGACAAATATCTAATGCAAAGTAAAAATCTTTGGTACTTACTTTATTTCAAGACCTTTTCTTAGCCTTCCTTCTCTTTAGCAGAGGACCCTTACTTTAGACGCATGCGTGGGTACCGGTATTGTTATTGGCATCATGGAAACTGTCAGAGTCGCTGAGATTAGTTCTGATTGTATATGCACTTATAGCAGTGCAAAGAAAAGAGTACAGATATAAAGATAGCCAAAAGTCAGATGGTTAAATTAATACAATAGTAAATTTGAAATCAGGGACAAGTTTAGTACCAGGGATGAGGGATGAGGGGCACCAATAACAGGAACTCTAATCCTTTTTACAGCAAATCTTCACTGCAGGAAAGAAAAATTCCAGTTTCGAGTTTTCAACCTTTTCTTCGAAAGAAGAACTCCAGTATCGCCAAATTAGTGTAACAATTTCTGTAAGGTTGTACCAGTGAGAGTTTCCACAAGGAAGGTCTACACAGGCATCATCTGAAATCCCTGAGTTCAAAGTCTGCCCTGGCCAAGATCAAGACCTGCACATGCCTGTGCTTTCACCTGCTTGTTTTAAACCCCTTTAATCCGTCTTCTCAGCTCTGATGGTAAACTGTTACTGGGCTTTTTTTAAAAATGGAGGAAAGACTGCACATGCACTAAGTATTTTTAAATAACAGGCCTTTCAAAAGAGTAGTCTCCATCTGGAGATGGGGTGGGCACCGTGGTTTCACTGATGTGAACTTGGGTGGTTGCACTTTCCTTGCTGCCTGGGAGAAAGTGGCTGGAGTGGGGAAGCACTGATGCAGGTCTGTCTCTGCCACACCGCCTGTGACAGTGGTGAAAAAGGGACCATTCCCATCCAGCCTGTTCCCACTGCCTCAGTGTGGCCAGAAATGGGGGAGTAAAGAGGTGCTTAAAATTTTCTTTTCAACTTTGACTCCTATTTGTTCCAAACATGATCCAGTCCAAGAGGGGAATCAAGTCTTTTATCACCCTCTGTCTTTTGATGAGAATAACCATAAGGGATGTTTGGTGTTCCTGCAATGAACTTGGTGGAGTGCTGTAAGGTGAGAGCAGGAGACTTGTACATTCAGTGCTTTATGTGTGAATGATCAGGAGCAAAACAGGGGGGCTACATGATACACAACTTCATGGACATCACCACCGTCTCACTAGTGTAAAGAGTAAAACCAAGGGGCAACCCTGAACTCCCCAGCATGCATTCAGGTCTGTGCTAACTCAGTTACATGCCAAAACATCGGTTCTGGATAGGGCCTGTCATACTTCCTGCTGGTTCAGAGCACAGGCAGAGAAATCACAAGACTGACTGGAAAAATAAAGAGAGAAGGTGCCCCAGTCGTGCCCTCATCACATGCTCAGACCGGAGGCAAAAGAGATACCTGAGGACTAGTTTGATAATGAAAAAGAATCTCTTGAATGGTCACTTACTGGTTAAGGAGGAATCAGACCCTGATTCGGGCCTCTTTTGAGTCTCATGGTGTTTAACATCACGAGGGTGCTGGTGTGAAAATGACACTGACAGACAGTGCAGTAGCAAATACCAAACTTCTTGATGCAATTTTTGTTCCATTTCATCATCTTTTCTGCATTCTCTGGGGTACAGAGACATTTACTAAAACTTTTCTGTGTTGTTGCAGAGTAGTCTTTTTCCTTTGTAGCTGGTCCCCAGTGGTCATTGAGTAAGAGGACCTTGTGAGAGGTCGAGTCTGCTGACTCAGAGAGTCTTAGCTTGAAAGATAGTGAAATATTCTTGAAAGTATTTAAATCTGTCGTCAGTATTGTAGGAATAAGATGATGGAAATCAAGAATTATTAAGCAGAAGACTTTATTAAAATTACAGAATGTTTTAAATCAACAGATTTAAAATTGCATAGAGCACATAAAGGAGATGAGGAAGTCTCATTAAAATCATGTTCTCTACTCCCTGAACTAAATTCTGTGATCTCTCAGATCTACCAAATGATATATTCTATGTTTCTTTCACTTTGTTTCAATTTTAGCATAAATAAAAAAGCTACATTTTACTACCACTCTGAATTCAAAATGAACTAATGCTAACTGAGCTTTAATACAAAAATGATGATACTGCTTTTCATCTTCCTCAGGGTTAACATTTACTATCTGCAAAACACATCCAGACTAGAAGAACATTGATAATATAATCGTAGAAATGTATTTCTTCATATCAATTCTGCAGCAGCTGCTATGGCAATAGAGCAGCAGCTCTAAACCAAATTCATATACAGGATATATAATACCGTTGAGTGTTCTGAGTTCATCACCAGATGAAATCCATTTTTCAGTAACACAAATACTGGCTTAATTTACAAAGATTTATGGATCAATTTCTTGCCCACAGGCTGTGTACTACAGTCCTGTATTGAGCTTCTTTCATGCCCTTAAGGGCAAGCTTAAGGAGAAGACTTTTGGATTGTGTTTTCTGTCATGTTAAAATTTAAAATGAGGAGCTCACTTGCTGGCTTTGAACAAGTCTTCAAAATGGTAACCAAAACAGATGCTGACTTCTTTTCATTTCTAATTCTTCAAACTCTTACTACCAGGTATACAGCTTGCTATCAGCAATCTGTGGTATTTGTGGTCGCCTAAAAGGGAACACTGTTTTTACTTACACAGCATTTCAAAATATTAATATTTTAAGAAGCTACATTTTATCTTCCTGAATTAAAAACTTCCCCAATTGCACAATAAATATTAACTAGGTACTTACCCTGTAACACTAGCAGCTCAGGTTACAGCCTGAAAACCAAATCTAACATACTTTGTATTAAGATCCACTAAATCATCTGTATATGTATATAATAGTTGCATCCATAAACTAGGATAGAAGAATTCTTTAACCTTATTCCCTGAATACAAATTTAGCTGGTTTGTAACAAAGAATTTCTGTGAATATGGCAATGAAAATATTTAGACATATTTTTGAACTTTACAACTTTAACGATGAGCTAATTTATCTGAGAAAAAGGGATTCTATTAATTTCAAATCAAAGGAACAGAAGGAAATGAAAAACACATTGAGAGTATAAATAGAAATATTAAAAAGTGTTCACCTTACCTACTCCATGGTTAATTCATAGCGGAGCGGTGGGATCGTGGTGGTGGGGTAGGATACTAAGACATCTTTTTTTTAATACATTTTGTATTTGTATATCATGTACAAATACTAAGAATATATCTGCTGTTTAACAGAGGTGAGGAGACGAAAACAAATATGAACTGCTTGCTTTTCTGAAACTCTTTCTAAAATGTAGAGAAGGAGACTGGACATCCTGTGGTATCCTTACTGACTGACTTACCTTTAACATATGGCACCTTAAACGTTTTTTTACCCTGCTTCAGTGAGCTTTTTCTACTATAGTTTAACATCATGCCTTATTACACAACCAATATGATCAGTAAAGAATGATGGGGACATGGAACAAGTCACAAACTTTCTGGGTTTCCTGCTGGCACACAGATTTTTTATCTAGGGGTACAGAAATAAATGCATTGCAGAGACTAAATGGGTTATTGTGTTGCCTGTTGTGAGTGTTTTTAAGGCAACACAGAGCTTTTTAATTTAAAAACATTATGTGTATTTTCTACAAGCAGCTGGTGTTTAAAGCATGTTTGTAAGCAAATTGCAATCGATGTCTTCTCTGCTAATTTGGTATCCAGGGACAATCTCAAAAATTAGATCTACATATGACTAACGAAAATCTGTTGTACAATGTAATTAACTGAGCCGAGGTAGACCCTCATCAAATGACACTGAACATTAAGAGGTAAGTCTCAGAGGTCTTGTGTCATCGTGTTTGCGTTATGATTCACGCCTGAGCCAGCTCCCGGTCCAGCCTCCGGGAGGAGCCCCCAGCTTTTCAGAAGGGGCGCTGCGCTCTCTGGTGGGCGTTCAGGAGCCGCGGGCAGGACGTCAGGAGTTTCAGGAGGTAGCAATCAGTGAAACGCCACCACAGCTGCACCCATCCTAAATATCCCATCTGAAGCTGTGGCCAGCATGCACTAGCCCTGGAAGAGGTCCTCCTCCTCCTCCTGAAACACACAGGAGCATCTTCTCAGCCCGGTCCTTCTGCTCAGCAGCTGAGGACCACGTGAACTTCATATGCCCACAGAAAATACTTTTGGTTAGAGCCAACTCAGACCTTCATGAGGCTCTTGGTGTGGGTCTGATATGGGCTGAGAAAGCCAGAGTAACTCAGCCATTTAATGCAACACCAGCACTCACCATTACTGTCCTGCTTTGGTTACAAGTAGCATCAATCATCAGGAGTCCTTTGCTTTTCAGCAAACATACACAGCATGCTGTGTTACCTACCCAAAAGACAGCCTATCCCCCACTCTGGGCCTTATGGCCACCCCAGCTGACTTCCTCAACCCTTCTTCTGTACTCCACTGTGCCCCACCATCTGCCTTCTTCTTCCCCTTGCCAGACACAGCTGAACTTCTGGTACCTCCCAGCACTTGGGAGGTGAAAAATAGGGCAGAGGAGGGAGAGGGTTCCCTCCCTCTTCCCAGCCATGACCCTGCTCAGCCAAGGGGCATCCTCAGGGCCATCCCTGGGGTCATGGGCTGCCCCTGACACTGCAGCTGGCTGAGGGCTGTGGAGAGGTCATCATATCCCCCCTCCACCATCTTGAAACCTGCAGAGCAGTCAGCAGACCTAGGGAAATGCATTTTTTCGCATCTCAAGGTCTCAAAAAGCCTCTCAAGCCCTTGGATTGTTTGAGTACTGTGCTGAGGTACCAGGAGGGCAGTTCTGAATGCAAAGAGCAGAACAATACTGAAATTTAAGGGACAAACCCTCAGCTGCTGAACCATCTCTGTGGCTATTACAAGAATATCTCGTCCCTCATTTGAACCTTACAACTATTTCTATGTGTGCCAGCAGGATCAAGTATACCCTTGCTGCTTTTATTTTATGCTAGGAATATCAGGATTATGTTTGTTGCCTTTCCTTATGTTCCCTTAAACTTCTTCAAAAGAGAAACCATTCCAACATGGTAACTTAAAGATTGAGTGGGGCTGACACTGCAATTTGTTCATCATGTAAAAGACTCACTTTCTGGCAGTTGTCCATCTCTGTAACTCCTCACCTTCTACTTCAAAATTTAAATGTAGCAGAGGGGGAACCTTTTCTACTGTGGCAAGTGTATTCCAAAATCAAGCTTCTGTCACAGCAGTTGCTTGGTCCATCCTTGCATTCAGCTAATGGCACTTCAGCTCAAGACACCAGCCCTTCCTAACCACGGCAGAGGAACTGTATGAGAAGCTGCCTTACCTATTCATGCTATGCCTTCTAGTTAGTTTACAAGATGGCACTGTTAGCTTCTGCCAGAAAACATGTCTAGGTCATGCCCCAGCAGCCACACAGCCGAAGTGTTCATCAAACATCCATGGGTGAGGAACATGACATCTGATCCCAGACAAAGCTCCACTTACCGCTTGCTCCAGACCTGTGCTGAGGGTTTGATGGGACAGTTTGCACCCACTGCTTTGGAGCAGTGGCTTTGCTCTCTACTTGTCCCTACAGGGGCACAAGGCAGGCAAAATAAATGTTACATTTTTAGGGGAGTAAATAACTCCTTGAAGAAGGCATGCACATTTAGCAGCAGGATACCGCTTTTATGGAAATCACCTGTATGTTTTTAAGTTCAGTAAAGAAGTACATATCCTTCTCGAATATGTTTGAAAAAATGTTTAAATCAGTAACTGAATTCAAGGTTTGGGTTTTGTTTTTTTTAAATCGCAGATTTAATGTGATTACCTATAACTGTAGTAACTAGATGGATAGCTACAGTTGGCAGTGGATGAAATATCCAGCAAGAAGGAACGCAATGAATCCAGCTTCATGCAGTGTATCAATAGCACCATCTCGTGGTTTTCCCTTTCCAGAACATATTTCATTTTTTTAAAATCACTACACTACAGCATAATTGCCTCAAAAAGGTTCTCAGCTCTTGGCTTGAGGAGTGGATATTTTGAGAGATGGAGAATTCTTACCACAAACTTAATCTAGATTGCTTTTTTTAAACTCTGTGAGTCAGGGCAGACTTTAAATATTTTGAGCTTTTTTGGAGGGTGAGCGCTGCCAGAACTTTGAGTTTTAAACTTTTTTGTCAAGCAAAACATTCCGCATGCTAAAATGTCGCTTCTTTGTGGTGGAGCCTTTGGCTAGTGACAATATGCTGAGTTTTTGCCATGTGTTAGAAGTCAGCCTCCCAGGTGAACAGCTACCTTGCTTGCTGTGCTAGGACACCAGCAGGTTTGGTGTTGAAGCAAGGGGGTCTTTTTTTTCTGGTTTGTTTCTTCCATGGCCCACAGTCCTCAAAGGAACCTCGAAGACTGCTGCTGGAAGATAATTTGCACTGGTAAATGCATCCAAACTCATCCTTGTTTATACAAGTGAGTTTATCGTAGGATTAATCATCATTATCTGACACCTCCCCAGCTTGTCTGGTTGCCGTGGTGGGACATTGCCTTTAGAGCTTTGCAGAAAGATGTAAGCACCTCAAGCAGCTCCTCAGGTTTTTCAGGACAACATCGTAAGTGCAAGAGAAAAGAGCTGCAAAATGTGGGTTTTCAATACTGTTTTCAGAAAGCCTCAAACCCCTGCTTTTGCCTGCCTCCCAGCTAGGGTGAAGCTAAGGAATATTCTGGCTCCATAGATGTTGAGGCCAGAGGGAACAGCTGCTAGCCACCACAGCAATGGAGAAGCAAAGAAGCATCCCACCCTTTTTTCCTCACCATGCAGAGCCATGCCAGAGATAAGCACCTCGCTGGGAGAAATCTGGGCTCTGCTGCACCAGCCAGAGAGGGGACCCTGTCAGCCTGCAGGTATTTATCACCCTCTGTAGATCTGAAGGGCATATGTAATGTGGGTAAGAAGCTTATCACGTTCCTGCAATGTCACTGGGGCTGCCAGTTGTGGAGTCTGAAAGTGGTTTTGACAACGTAGCTGTAGTTGTTGGGTGCTGCTCCTCTCCATATGGCAAGTGCCATGCTCTTGCCTTAGGCAGGACTCTCAGATTGATTACACATCAAAGGCAGGTTCAAGATAAGCTCAGCACAGCCATTAACGACAATCTGCATCTACAACTTCTTCCCTGCCTTTGGCACATGCAATCACTCTCCTCGGCACTGGTTGGGGCATTCACTAGTAATAACTTCCAACACCCCCTCTCCATAAGAAGCTGCTTTCTCTCTCAGCAGTAGACGCCAGGGTGGGGACTGATTGCCCTCTGTTTCTTTCTGCCATACACGGTTCACTGAAGCTATTTGCAAGGAGATGAATAATCATGATTTTCAGCAAGATGGATAGTTTTTATACAGCTCCAGAGCTCAGCATTGTTGGGCAAGGTTTCAGCAGCTGGGCAATATTACCATAAAGGAGAAAATAGCTGTGGCCACCACGGATCCCCATGCTTCTGCGAAGAAATTTTGCATAAGAAAACTGCAAGCATTGGTGACAGATCAAAGTTCTTAAGGACCTGTCACCCACCTGCTGAAGGCTGCGATCTTGGATGTCTACTCTGATTATTAACACTAAAGCTGGGAGGGCAAGGGTTGGAGGATCAGGATAAGACCATAAAAATGGTTGGGCAAGAGGAAAGAAACAGCCACAATAGTTTGCAGCAGACTCATTATAGCTTGGCCAAAGTTCCATTAGAAGTCAAGTACTTATCTCACTTTTGCAACAAGTTTCAGGAATAAATTAGTTGCCTCTTATCACTCAGTGAAAAATGTCTCTTTCTTCATATTGTTCATCTCCAGCTGTGACCACTGAAACCATGTAGTGGAGTTCTTCCTCCTTATCTGGAGGTAACAAGGAACTTTCCCCAAATTCTACATAAGCAGATAAATTTCTACAGGAAAGCAAACAAAAAAAAAAAAAAGCTCTTCTTCACTCTGCACAAATTGTTAAGCCCACTAAAGTGGATAGTTAACCTCAGTCTTTAGTAAGCTCAAAACCTGAGAAAGTAAAGCAATTGTTTGTATCGCCCTCTTTTGGCAACAAAACAGACATACAAATTTTAATTCAAGATGTATCATACTCTGCAACTGAGTCTGAGTGTGAATGCCGTTGCTGCATTTCTCAAAATCAATGAGCTAAAGGGCAGTATCTGTCCAGATCACATTAAGCCATCTGCGTTCTTCAAGACACAGGAATTTCAATAGACACAGATGGAAAATCTCTTAACAAACTTTTGCTTATATTTGTTATCTGTCTGTGCTCACCCTACAACCTACTAACAGACTTATGGTCTTTGCAGGCATATCAAGCCCCTGACCATTGCCTTTTCCACATCCCACAAACAATACTGGAGAAACCAATATCCAGTAGTTGAGGGCTATTAGTTTCTATATAAACACCAATCTTCTCTGGTAAAGGTGATATAATCTAATTATCAGAATAGGTAATTAGAACAGAGGAGTTCTACCTTTCATTCACAGATCTTAAGCATATCTGTCAGCAGATTTAAATAGACAACAGATTTACAGATGAAAACTCTTGATATTACTCATCCAGCCTCTTATTTTAAGTCTCAGGTCCAGGTTAAGTTCACCACATGAAAGGCAAACGCTAGAGGTACTGCTCAACTTTTTCCACCACTGCTGTCACAAGTGGAAAATCAACAAGTGCAAGAAAAGTCACCATATGGTGTGCAAGTGCTCTCCCAGGTGTAGGAACAGGACCTACAGTGCTGCCTGCCCAGTCTGTGGTCTACTTACTAGTGGGAAAAAGACACCCAACCCTCGGGCACTTCCAGAAAATCAGTCCTTTTCTTGAAAGCTTGCCTTTCTTTGCTGTGGAATCACAAAGACTTTACTGACAGTGAGCTGGTTCTGCAACATCAGCATCAATTCAGTCAACACAAACTTCTCCATGGAATGCATTGGTTCAGAAACTATCAGCAATTTTACCACTAGGAGCCTTTCAGTAAGCTGCAGGAACACGGGATGAGAATGGTCTCAGTACGTTTTGCACAAAATCAGGAGATTCCCTCTTTGTTAAATCAACATTTTTAAGTGTGTACTAGAGGATATGAAAAACAAGCATGAAAAGTAACGTTTTAAGATGATAAATAGGAAGTCCAGATTTGCCAACAAAGTTTTTGAGAATAGTAATTTATTTTCACATTTACAAGACAAACATGAATAATATTTAAAGTAGTATTTACAAATATACACAAATATTAAAAAACTTATGATTTGGAAAACACTGGCAAAGTATTTTTTTAGTCAAGGTACAGTACTCTTTTTTTTTTTTTTTTCAAGTCAGAAGGGTTCCACCTCAGCTCAAGGAAAACCTGCACTTTCTGAATGAAGAAATGAAGCGAGAGCAACAATTTAAGATTCCTATAAGGTAAACCATCAGAGAAAATGGTATTATGCACTTTCACATTTAAAATAAAGGCAAAACCCTGAAAAAAGATTATCATAAAATTCGCTAATCTCAATTGGCATTGTCACTATAAATGCTTTTAAAAGACTTTTGAACATGAGTAAATATTTAAATAAAACACAATTTATGCATCCCCCTTCTGGCATTCAAGAATTGCTGGGGTTACACATGGAAGGCTACTTGGCAAAACTTTGTTCTTTCATTCAATATTATTGTAGAGTGCTTTGAAGACTGGAACACAATAGACAAATTGTCAGGAAAATATTTAAAATGTTATCAGAATCCATATCCAGAGTTTTATTTTAAATTTAGATATTAGTAAGGCTTTTAAAAAATTGATATTTGTGATGATTCCTAGGAATTTGAACATGACCAAACGTTACAGAGGAATAATAAAATTAAATTTCTTTTTTTTTAAATAGAGAATTGCAGAAAGCACTTTTTTTGTCGTCTGATTTTCTTTGTAAATAAGTTCATACCCTAAAAAAAACTGTTATGGGACACCTGAGTATCTGTACTGGGATGGATAAATCACAACCTCCGTAGATTCTGTTTGCTTTTCTTAGTCCCAGGAAGAGACCCTAGATTAGAGCTGGGTTTCACTGGTTTGCCGCTCATACAGTCACTGGAGCTGTGGTAGCTGCACAGGCACTTTGTGCAAAAGTCTAATCCACAGCTTTCACGACTGCACGTCGCTCTTTGTAGATAGGAGTCATACTTTGCAGGTGAGCCACAGCGATGGCAGACTTTAAGGCTTTCAGTGTTTTTCAAGGTCTTGGCAGCCTGTTGGAAAAAGAATATAAAGAAAAAGCATGAGCAGAGGGTAAATACACAGCCCAAACATCCCCTGATGTTATCCAGTGCCACCAAAGCATATGACTTCTCCTAGTCTGGAGATAAATTACAAATTTAGCCTAATTCTGGTTGTATCAAATTCTTGTGGAGATTGAACAGAAATAATCAAGCTATAACTGCAGGTACTTTGAAGAGAAATAGAGGTAGACAATTCAAAATTTTTTAAATTTTAAATTTAAAGGACAGACAGACTAAATGTACAGCTCAACTTTCAGACTTCTAATGGTACAAAGTGCTATGTAGTTACATGAGAGCACCTTGATCATGCTTTCCAGTGCATTTTCTTCTCTCATTGCACCAATTTGCAGACTTCGGAGCTTGAGTGTAAAATTTTTATCTAGTTAAGAAAATATGGTGCTTATTAACAAACAATGACTTCCAATAAACATTTTATAAAGTCTTATAAGTCTGACATTATCTTAAAATACGCTGAATAAGCAAAGTCTGGCCATACTAACAAGCACTTCAAATTGGAGAGATTACTTTTAGAAATATTCTTCCCAAGCTGATCGTGTGCCAGACAACATGCAAGAAATTACAGATGAATGGAAATCACCAGTTACCTCAGAAAACTCCACAAGCCTGCTGTGATTCTTAGATGCTTTGGATCTGGCGCCTTTTTTACTCAAGTTTTTTGGTGGGGTTGCTTTCTGAATGGAAGTTAAAGCCGCTCGGTAGAGAACATATTCCCTTGTTGCAGCATATTCTGATGCCTTAGCGCCATTCTAATGAAAAGAAAGAAGAAAATAATAAGATTTGAGAGAAGACTTATCTGATACCGATTCTTGGTGTAACCGTAGTCAACGACTTATTTTTGATCTGTCCTCCCAATAGAAAGTTTAAGTTTAAAAGTACAATTCTTTACAATGAATAGGGATGGTTGACATTTTCTTTCTGAAAAATAAGCTCCTACCACCAATTCTCTGAGTTTTCTGTTCAGGTTAAGAAAAGCATACAATGGCAGGGAGTAAATCAAACTTTATGGAATGAATGTTCAGGGCTGTGCAACTGTTTCATCCCAACAGACCAGCATAATAAAATATTCCATAAAATTCAAGCTAGTTGACTAACTCATTCTGTGGCAGACCCAAAGCCTCATTTTGTTGTCCCTTAAGGAAGAAAAATCCCAAACGTTTTAAGAGTTCTGCCTTGGTAAAGTGCAATGCTAGTGTAGTTGGATCTGTGGTTGCGTGGTACAGTCAGCAGAGTGGTTTCACTTGGTCTCACTCCCTTATGGACAAGTGGAGATGCTAAAGCTAAGCAAGCCTCAGTTGAGAGCCTCAAGGGCTTGCCCAGTGGGCAGTGCTGGAACTGACCCTCTCCTTCCTGCCTTCCTCCGTGACACAGGACATGTGGAAACTCTTAAGAACATCTGCATCTTTCCCTGGGTAACCTGCTCAGTAAATCTTCCTTGGGTTCCAAGGACAGTCTATGCACTAGCAGTGAAGTGACTAGTGACACCTGCGACCAGGCATCTAACAGGACACACTGAGACACTCCATGTTTTCAATCTAAAAAACTCTTCTGAGATCTCTTAAGGCTGAGAGGAGTCCTGAAATAGCAGAAAGACGCTGCTGGTTAAGACCATTATTATGCTGGTTAATATCCAACATGTGTAGAAACTTACAGAAAGGTTTTTCACAGCTTTACTATATATTTGGAAAATCCGTTTATCTTCCTGTAGAATCTTCTGCCATGTTGTGCTGACTTTGGCAAAACTGCAATGACAATACAAGCATATCAGTTACCTCCTAGAAAAGGGAAAAACTTTTTATTTAATAGTAGGAACAACTATGCACTGTTTTTCTTTCATGTAGAAGATGGGATATGTTCACAGTTGTAGTCTTTAATTTGCCTTCTAGGGAAGAAGACATATTGTTCATATTTGGCTTATCCATGGCTTACATTGCCAGTTCATGTTTCAATATATTACTATATAATACTAACCATTGTCTTTGTCAATGTGACAAGCCCCATATCCAAAACATTCTTAAGCCATCTGGGTTGCCTATTTTCCCAATGAAATACAATGAGATCAATATACTTACTTTACTAAATCCATCTCACCGAGATGCCTCAAGATGTTTGCTAATATATGCTTCAGGTTCTTTTGGAAGAGTTCAGCAAGAATGTCTATTGTGTCTAATCCCATTTTCTTTCCAATTAGGTTACAAAGTTCAACCTTTCCTCTAAAAACGATTCTGTCTACCACAGCCCAAGACTTGAGATTTCTTTTCCCACTTTTTTTCAAAGTTGAGCAAATCATTTCTTCATAATGGATTACTGGCAACAAAGTCTTCTTTGAAAACTGTGCTTGGTTTTGGTTCTTGAAACAATGCTTTGGCGTGTCACAGAGATTCCCAGCCAAAGGTATACTATCGTCATGTTCTACCACATCAGTGTATTGGTTACTTAACATAGAGGAATAACCACTGTCCTCATTAAATTTACTGTTTTCCAGTGCCTCCATTTCATAGATACCTTCATCAAGTGTCTGGGTTAGTTGTTTGTTTTCTTTGTTATGTACAGGTTTTCCTTCATCTTCAAGGTCTAGATTTCTGGTGGACGCATGGTATGAGTCACTAAGGAGTATTTTCTGATGCTCTTCAGCACAGCTTTTACAAAAGTCTTCCTTATAATTCAAGGAGCAGGATTCTTCCAGTCTTGTTTTCTCCACAGTAGACTTCAATGGTGCAAACCCAGCAGGAAGAGACGTACAATCAAAATCGCATTTCATTTTGAAAGAGGGGTTAAGGTTTGATTTCATTATCCTGTTTGTATCCTGCAATAAACAACAAGGGCAGAATTACTACACAGCATAAACTGCATCACAGGTTCTTATTCTTATAAGGAACCAATCACTCCTCCCTTCTGTATTATGAATTTTAAGCTTTTATCTAACTCACCCTCCAGCATCTAAAACACAGACAACTAGTGGAACCACTGGAATTAAGGATCAGCCACACATTTCATCTATGTGAGATCTTCTCAAAATTAGGCAGGTTACAAATGGGGAAAGAAAACTGAATCACAGAATGGTCTGGGCGGGAAGGGACCTCCAAAGGTCATCTAGTCCAACCCCCCTGCAGTCACAGGGACACCTCCAACTAGACCAGGTTGCCCAGGGCCTCCTTGAGCCTCACCTTGAATGTCTCCAGGGAAGGGGCCTCAACCACCTCCCTGGGCAACCTGTTCCAGTGCTCCACCACCCTCGTAGTAAAGAACTTTTTCCTAATGTCTAATCTAAATCTGCTCTTCTCCAGTTTATACCCGTTAGCCCTTGTTCTGTTGTTGCTGGCCTTTGTGAACAGTCTCTCCCCAGCTTTCCTGTAGGTCCCCCTCAAGTACTGGAAGGCCGCTATTAGGTCTCCCCGGAGCCTCCTCTTCTCCAGGCTGAGCAACCCCAGCTCCCTCAGCCTATCCTCATAGCAGAGGTGCTCCAACCCCCTAATCATTTTTGTGGCCCTCCTCTGGACCCGTTCCATCAGGTCTATGTCCTTCTTATATTGAGGGCTCCAGACCTGCACACAGTGCTCCAGGTGAAGTCTCACCAGAGCAGAGTAAAGTGGGAGAATCACTTCTCTGGACCTGCTGGCAACACTTCTTTTGATGCAGCCCAGGATGTGATTGGCCTTCTGGGCTGCAAGTGCACATTGCCTGCTCATGTCCAGCTTCTCATCCATCAGCACCCCCAAGTCCCTTTCCTCAGGGCTGCTTTCTAACACCTCGTTGCCCAGTCTGTACTGATGGCGAGGATTGTTCCGGCCCAGGTGCAGAACCTTGCACTTGCTCCCGTTGAACTTCATGTGATTTACTTGAGCCC
>BJBW01008633.1:25822-62776 GCA_004320125.1 Scolopax mira | reverse complement strand
AAGATAAAAAGAAAAAACACAAATCCTGTTATTAAATTTTAATATTGGTGACTCTCTCAGATTAAAATACCATTGATACCAATACAATATCACAGTGGTCCTCTAGCACGTCAGCTCCCCACACTCCTGTGCCTCAGGAACTTTCTCTGTGTGTCTTTTTTGTCATTAAATTGTCAAAAATGCCTTTATTTTTAAGCTTACGAAAGTTTCTTAAGGAAAAATCTTTCTCAGAGGAGTAGTTAATTTGATCTTTTATCTTAAGCCAATGCTTTTCATTTAGTTTTCTAAGCAAATAAAAGGTCAATTAACACTTATAAAATAATGAAAGTCTCCATGTGTTTTCTCTGAAATCTCTAAGGTATCATTGAATGTGATTACATAGGAAGATTGCTAATTTCATTTACAGTTCTCTATTGCCCTATTTGACATGTTTCTTAAGGTACATCTTTAACTCCCATGTTTGGGAAATAATATTCTATTGTAGCACTGAAATATTACACAAGAAGATTATCACACAAAGTCTGATTATAATGAAGTTCTAGATACAAACTGGTCTATGCAGAGATGCCTTTCTTATTTTTCCAGTCAATATAAAAACCGAACATTATTCCAATCTTACTATCAATCAGAATTCCATTAACAGATACTTTAAGGAATACTATTTGTTAATTAAAAATAAATACTACCCTTGAAACCTGAAACTTCTTGTTGTATTTTCACTATTTTTCTCCCCCAAATCTCAGTATTCAAAATTAAATATTCCCCATGGTCCTTTAGTGATATCCACATCCCTTAGAGAGACTCCCTTGGGTGCCTTTGCCACTTACATTGCGGTTGATTCAAACCTCAGTTGCCAAAGGTTGGAAGAAAATTAACCTCCCTACCAAGGGAAAATGAAAACAAACCTCGTGCTTATCCTTTCTTATATATTCTTTAAAGAACTCTGTCTGTCAGGGACAGGCTGCCTAACTTTGGATAAAACAGTTCTTTCTATTTATACTCATAGGTGATGTATAATTCTATTCCCAATAATCCAGTGCCAATAGCAGGTAATCACTGACTGCTTCACTTTCCTGTGCAGGGCTGACTGCTTTGGTGGTATTACTAAACAGAGGCTCTCCAAAGTTCTTCCAGTTTTATGTCTGTGTGCTGTTCCTGCTTTGACATGTTAAATCTCTGACATCACTAGGGTTTCTATCCAAGATAATGGTCTTGTTGAAAGCAGAGCTCTGGAATTTACGTTTGGGTTGTGCTTGGCTCACTGGACGACTTCGACTGTTGCAGATATAGTTTATGTATACAACAAGCAAATGTTGTAAATGAGAGACTGGAAACAAATCAATATTGTAGCAGGAATTTGAGAAGGTTCATCAAGTTGTCTGTCAGCAATCTCATTCTCTCTAATTCCTTTATTAAAACCAGCTTTTAGTAGTTTATTGTATGAGATCATTTAGGTTGAAACACAATCCGCATTCATCCTGTGGCCAGACAGTCTCCAGGAGTAGCAGAAATTCTACAATTCCACTTTGGGGAGGGAGGAACAGAACAGCAAGGTAGCACAGAGAAATCCACAGCTTCCCTCCAAATCCTACAGCTGTGTCACGTGAAGGCATTTACCATAAGCATGTGCTCTGATATGCTGTAAACCAGTACACGGCTGCCCTTCAGGAAGGGAGGGGGGAAAATTTAATCTTAGAGGTTTCCCCCACCAAAGCTCTTTACTCTTTCTTCTTGAGATAAGATGAATTTCATCCTTATATAATGACTGGCACTTTATGTATTCATTCTCTGCCATCTGGGAATAGAAATCCTTTCACACTGGCACTTGAGTAGCTTTTCAGTGCTTTACATCTTTGAGCACTTAAGAAGTAAGCCCATCCTCAATGCTCAGTTTTGTGTGCTGGATTTTCTATGGCCCTGGGAGAGGAAAAACTTCTCTCTTGGCAGGCTGGAGCACCTTGTTGGCTGGTCTCTACTACCAGTAGGAAGGTGAAGCAAAGATTTCTTGCATCTTCAGCCTCTAATAGTTCCCTGAAGCAACTATTCTCTGGGTTTGAACTGAAAGGAAGCTTCCCACCAACACACATCCCAAGACTGGCCAGACTGTCAATCACTGACTGGGCTTCTAATGTCACCACCTCTCCCAGTGTGGCTTCAGCTGCGTTCTGGGTGGTGGCATGGGGCAATTTGTCATGAGTGCTGACTGGCAAGCATCAAAAGCTCGAGAAAACAAGTACTGAGTTTTAAAGCAGGTGTATACTGGTGGAGCCAACCATTCTAGGAGGCTTTGGGCAGTCAGAGAAATAAATAGAGAACATGCGGAGATTGGCCTGAAGACATTTTGGGTTTAGTTGATGACAAATCAGATATTGTTACACTCATTTTAGACTACGCACATGTTTGATGGTTTCTGGCCTTCTGCTCCTGACACTGACAACTGTCAGGAGCTGGGGTAAGCTGGGGCCAGGAGGTGGTGGCAAAAGGGAAAGCGATGGTTTTGAGCTGGGGATAAAACCAGGAAGTTGAAATAAGAAAGTTCAGAAGACTATCCAGTTACTCCAGTTAGTCCAACGATCGAGAGAAGGAAAATCTGTCAAACTTCAGACAAGACATGGAGAGACTGTTCTCTTCTTCTCTTGAAAACCAATTTGAGCAGGAGAACATGATCCCCAGAAGCCACGGAAACAGCATGGTGGTGCCGGAAGGTGCAGGGCTGGAATAATAGATATTAAGTCTCATCTAATCTGGGAACCATTTTTCCCTAGGAACAAGAACTATCAAGGCAGCTCCCAACCATGCTCCCCCACCCTCCCAGCTGGGCCGAGCACTGCCTTAGCGCAGCTGACAGTGCAGCCCTTAATCTTGTTTCTCTGAATAAATGGATGAAAACCATGTATCATCCTTTCCTCGCTGACTTTTACTTCTGGCACCATTTGTTTCCATTTCATTTTAAGGTCAGTATGAATTGTCATGGGCAAAAATGACTTAATAATGAAATTAATGAAATGAAAGAATGTTAAAGTAATACTATAAACACATCTTTTGGCAACCAGTCCAGCAAAAAAGGCTTTAGATCAGATTTTTATAAATATACCTAAGTCATTTCTCAGCATAAACTTTCAGATAGCACAGGCACTCAGCAGTCCCTAGTAGGCTGCGGATTCACATCTTTCAAAAAACTCAGCAAGGTTTGTTGTATGAAACTCTCCAGTCTAAAGATTGTGATATAACTGATTGCTTTAATATAATTTTCTAGCAGAACATTCCATAGAACATTGTGCCCTGAGATAGCATCTGAAAGTGGTTATTTGGGAGAGGTGTAGGAGGACCAGGATTCAAGATTCTATGGCAACTGAAAAAAATGGGGTCCCAAAGTCATAATAAAAATGATTCCCTGCAATAGGAGCTTCAGTTTACTCTTTGAAGCTGAGAGCAAGAGACGAAAAATAATATTTGGTATCTAACCAATTGGAACAGGTGGGACATCTTACACTTTGGTCAGAGAAAGTAAGTATGTGAATCATCCTGCAAGAGAGCAGCGTGAGGCAAATAATAGAGAACAAAAGAAAAATAGTCCATGGGAAGAAAATAGCATCCCTATAAGAAAATCATTCCTTAGGAGTACACGGGGTTCCCAGCCAGGGACACAGCAAATCACATCACAGGCTATGAAGTAACCAGCCAGCCCACAGCATCATGAGGAGGAAATTAAGGCGAAAAAACCCACAACTGGGAGACACATCTCTTGAAGCAAAAGAGCATGGCAGCACTTCAGTCAAGGCTAAGTAAAAACTGGGCCTGGAAGGGATTAATGAATGGACAATATAGGAAATGATCTTTCAGAGTTTTGCAGATTGAGGAGAATCTTATGTCTGTACTAAAAAAAAAATGTGCAAAAAGTGTTGTCGTTTTGCATCTGAGGAGCAAAGGCTGAGACAGTCAGGTTTTTCATCTTGATAGCTCGATAGGAACAGAAGACATTTGAATTTGATGACCTTCTACTAATGTCATGATACAAATTTTTTCTTCCACCGAAGAAGATTAAGTGCATTCTGTCAATTAACTTCTACCCTTCTCGTAATAAGCAGTGAAAGACTATTTTAACTAAGCCCAGCAGTAAATCAAAGAGGTGTGTATACGGAGTAAGATTGCTTCTTTTCTTTTTACAGTTACAAAAAGACCATCTGACTCCAATGATAATCAGCCGCTCCACATGATCCCCATTAGCTCAGTCCCTGGAACACCTGAACAAAAGCCAAAGGAACTTGGATGTGTTTCTCATTCTGCCTTTTCGTTATTTTTTTCATCTAAACATCTGTTTTCCCATGTTGATGTGTGAGCTCATAACTTCAAAACAAAGACAACCCAGGCCTTCATGTAGCAGCATGTTTTTGTAGGTAGCACTGGGCTTTCTGACACTTTCTAGATATCAGTTCTACCCTTTAGCCTGTTGCCCAAATCCACTGCCACTTCGTAAGGAGTGAGCAAAAGGCACTGAATGATTTTTACGTGGGCTAAGATTTTCAAAACATAATGGCATAATTTAATATTGGTTAAATTGAGCTTTATAAGGAAAACATGATCTTGATTACTTCACAAATAGCAATGCTATGACCACTATCACAGATCACGTCTATTTAGCTGCACAACACCATAGCATTTTCAAAACAAATGGAACACACGTGCCCTGTTCTGAAGTTCTTACATCCTGTAAAAGTTTGCACTTTTCACAGATCATAGGGACCAACTGCAATACCCAATGCTACATATGTGTGTGTAACGTCTCAGAGGACTGAGACCTCCTAAACACAGAATAGTCCTAGTGTATTTAAGATTATGGAATCCTGTGGAATGTCTCCCATCTCAAAAGCTATGAAAAGTGTAAGTGCTTGCAGATCAAGTGAGTGAACTTAGAAACAAGAGGAAAGATAAAAAAGTTAGAGATTACAAAATCGAGTACAAAGTGGAGTTGCTTTGGACTGTAATGTGGTTTGTGCTATTCCTGCTGGTGTTGCCTTTTTTTTGTTTACGTTACAAATGCTGTGTACTGCAACACACTTCCTCCCCCTATATATATCCCAAGTTTAAATGAAGACAGATTGAATGTAAAACATTGAAGTATTTAAAAAGGTTTAAAAGTTTATGGTACTAACATTTTTCTTGCAATAATGAAATTAATATTATCTTTATGTTAGAATTTACATTTTCAAAAAATCTTAATTGTATTACTTTTTGTTCTCAATCATATACGGAGAAGCCGGAGTACTGAGATCAGGGAAGTGAAAGGTAGAGATGGATAAGAAGATAATAAACAACACAGGAGTTCTAGCAGGAGGATCTTGTAAATGAGTAAGAGAATGAGTATCCTCAGTAGGTTAAGATGGAGCAATAATGGTATGGATGTATGGATTTGTGTCCATCTGGGCAATTTAATACAGAAATGCTGAATATCAAATGTAGTTCTGTGTATTCCCACAGTAATGCAAACAGAGCTGCTGGCGTCAGGACTGCAGCAACTGGCTCCAAAGGTGTGGGCAGGTTGCAGTAGGAGACCGTGAGAGGATAATAGCTCTAGCACCAGCTCCAGAGTGCCAGGACTATAGAAAGCTCCTCCAGATGCTGGTGGCATGGAAGTGGAAAGGACCCTGGGGCTCCAAGTGGCTCTGTGTTCATTGCAAAAAGTCCAAGCTGCAAATGTTTGAATGGATTTTAGGCTTGTTCAGGTTTCTTGGTGGTTTGATTCTTCATGTACAAATTGTTTTATCTGACCTTAGCTCACTTCCAATCAGGATTTCTAGAGATGCTCATTTCCGTAATATTTATTGTTTGAAAGTTGAAGAGCTAGCCATAAAAGATTAGCCACCACCACCTTATCAGCTACAGCTTCTAACATATCTTTCCCATCTAGGAGGAGAGTTCAAATACCATTCTTAGCTGACTGGTCCCATGACAAAGACCAAGGGATTCTTACATCAGATCTACATGTGGCAGATGCGCAGGAATGCAGAATTTTTGCCAAGATGAGTTGCATCTGAGATAAAAGCTGGGTGTTGTCTGTATGATATGCACTGAGAGGAAGCATTCATGCTGGGAAGGCTGGGAAGGGTGGAGAGTTAAGATCCCTTTGTACAAGACAAATGGTCTCCACTGGAGGGTTGTGGACCATGCTGTAGATTCTCCATGGGCTCAGTGTCTGTGCAGCAAATCTGGCCAGCTCATGCCAAACAGGGCAAGAACACCCTCCTCTTATACCTCCCAAATACCTGGAGCTGTGTTTTTCATATCTCCTCTTGCACTGGCACTGGCACTGAGCTGACACTGTCCTCCACGCCGTAAGGAACCAGGCTGGGGAGCTAAAGCAACACCCAGCTATTTGCATTGTCCAGTGCTGGTTTTCTGCTAAGTTGGCTTCCTGGTCCCATTCGCTCTGAGAGGGCAAGGGATGTCCCACTGCAGTGATGCAGAGCCTCTGTATCCCTTGGGGTGACCCCAGACCACCAGGCTGTGCAGAAACCTACAGCATTGTGGGACCCTGCTCTTCCCACCTCTCACTGCATGCAGACCAGTGCACCCACCAGTATGTCTCAAGGGCAGGCGAACTAGCTCCAATCTAGAGAAAACAAGACAAAACTGTACAGTGACTGAGGGCAGCTCACTCCCACCAGCAGCTCCTCCTACACTGGAAGCCCTGGAGTGTCCTCAGTCCACACCAGAAACCCTCATCAGTATGCTATGGAGTGACAGATTTTTGGGTGCTGTGCATGAAGCCCTTCTGCAGGTTTTGTTAGTTCTTGCTTCCAGTCTTTCTCCCTCCTCTATTTGTGCTTTTC
Organism: Scolopax mira; assembly: GCA_004320125.1. Lineage (NCBI taxonomy): Eukaryota > Metazoa > Chordata > Aves > Charadriiformes > Scolopacidae > Scolopax > Scolopax mira. The sequence continues at coordinate 55,946 of BJBW01008633.1, read as the reverse complement.
AGGCAGCAAAAGGAAACATCTCAGCTTCCAAGATGCAGAGGGATATGGAAATAGAATGAGGCTCTAGTTCTCTCTCAGATAATCTGGCAAGGTCAGGAAGGACTTCCCAGCAGTCTAGATTTTCTGCTGTGACAGAAACATGGGTAAAGTGAAGATGAAAGCCACCTTTATGAAGGTTCAGGACAAAAAAAAGGGACATTTGGGCTCATTACACAAGCATTTTCACACTGTTATAAGCTGAGTGATACCATAAACTGAGTAATGCTGCTGTCATGCTTGTGACCCAGGATCCTTCTGAAGACTATCTCCACAGGTGCTGAGATGAATTTTTGTTATAAGTTTATGCAGAGAGAAAGTGTGATGGCAGCAAAGGCTCACCACGGTGAAATGTTTTGGGCCCAGACACTTAAGAATTCTCAAGTCGTATATATACACAGCTATAGAAACTTATGAATTTGATTGTAGCAGGGCCTGTAGAAACACAGCTACATGCTGACGTTGCTCTAACAGATTTACAACCCAATTTGGGAGAAGGCCAAATGGAAAGGGAGAAGGGAAAAACATTAAATAATAGGGAAAAATATCTATATAGTAACTACAAGCAGCTAAAGTCTTAAAGATTAAAATAAGATTGAGCTTTAAGAGGGAACACTTGATAAAGGTATGGATAATCTGTGAAAGATTGCTTGGAGAGAAATAGTGTTTCATGTAGTTCCATGATCCTGTAGATTCGTATCATTCCCAGCTGTCCCAAGGTTTAGATCGGAGATCCTCCTTCAAAGAGAGTGTAAAAGAGAAGAGTAGTTTCTTGCAAATCAAATCAGAAAAGATAAAGGGCACCTTTAAGGGGCACGGAGCAAACAGGCAGCCACAGCAGAGCGGATGGTTGATGGTCGAGCACCGTTACAGGAAACTCAGTTATGAAGTGCTTTCACAGAAAATTTACATGCAGTGAAACTCAACAAAAACAAGTTCTGTTTTCATGCTCTGCATTTATATTTAGGGCTGGTTTAAGCATCTATTTCAAATACAGCAGTTGCAGTACAAATTCATTCACATAGTTTGGTTCAAACTGTTCTATTTTGATTTATTAAAAAAACATCATAATGAATGAGAAGCATCCATTTATGTTCTTTAAATAACCCTCTTTACTGTGAACTTGGAGCTCTTCACAGTTATACTCACAGCTCTATTAATTAAGAAAATGTTGTCATCCCCAGTACCATGAGAAACTGAGTTACTGATAGAATCATAGAATCACTTAGGTTGGAAAAGACCCTTGGGATGACCGAGCCCAGACCTTTACATCTTTCAGGTACTCATCTCCCATGGCAGCTCCCAATGAAAGGAAATGTGTGTGTCTGACAATCAAAGTGCTTTGCAGCGTGGCTGATAAAATTAAGTTTGCTTCTTTGCACCCTCAGGTATTCTAACCAGAGTGGCAGCCTTCCTCCAAGCACTCAACTGGATTCAAATTGCATGCTTCATATTGTATGCTAAGTCCTAAGAGGTTCAGACTGTCCTTTTTCCATCCTTCCTTGCTTCTGTGTACACCCAACCTGGGAAACATTGTACATTAAGTTCCAGTAATGCAGGGATACAAGAACTTTGTGCTTTGGAGATCCCATGCTAAAATAAAGTGTCCAGGACATGACTGAATTCCAACTTAATTTTATACATCAAATGGTAGAAACAACTTTACATAAAGTGATGCTGATTGTAACCCTACAGAGTGAAACTGCCAGCAGTGCTAGATCAGATTTAAGCCTCAATAGTTCTTCTTACTTACTACTATTTTCTTGCTATATTCCTTCATGCTTTGGTCCATACTGATGTGGAGGTGAAATGACACATGGGGTACACACACTCCTATTTATGTTACACCTGGCTTACATGTTTTGATTCAAGAAAAAGGAAAAATTGTGTCTCCTTAAGTCAAGATTCTAAGGAGAGGATTGTTGATTCATTAAATGCATAAAAACATTTATGTTTCAGCCTCCCAGCACCTAAAGCAATGAACAGGGGAGAAGACATGATAAGCAGAAGCATTTAGTCAGTCAGGCTTTATCTTCTTCCCCACTTTCGTCTTTCTCTCCTTCCAGACACATGAAAGGAAAAGAGCACACAACGATTAGCTCTTTATAAACCAGACTAAAACCCAAGCAAATATCCCATTCTTTATCACAGCAATGACACAACAGCACAGCATGTTTAGAAGAATGAATGATAGTATTTTGCAAACAAGTATATGTGCTCCTGAGACACCTATTTATGCCCAAGTGTCATTTGTTTCCTACCCTGGTAGAAATTGTATCATACAAGAAATTGTATGTGCAGTCAGAGCCACTTAGGTCTGCACTGCATCTGACTGCACAGATACTTTAGAAACATTAAATTCTAATTACTAAATTCTTCTTATTAATGTTTGATGTCTAACAGTCCGATGTTACATACTGATGCAGGTGCTACTAAACACTTCATGCTATATTTCACACTGGCATGACAGCCAAATTTTGCAAAGTGTTACATTTTTTCTCCAGACATACTTATCCCTGTTAGATCCAAAGTAAGAGACTACAAGACTTGCTAGTGGACAATTTCAATACTTAACTTTTGGCATAAACCTCATCGGAAATTCCCTAAATTCAGAAACAAATTCTGGAACTCTTAGTCAGATAAAACTGCTTTCTACATAAATAGTTGGTGTGTCACTCAAGTTAATGCTGCATAACCAATGGAAAAAATGGTCTTACAATCTCTTTGTGATACCTTCTGCTTTATAAAAGGCTTCAACATTAAATGTGGGTAAAACTCCTACCTAAATTGTAATGATACCAATAGCAATAATAGTAATACTATTAGTAAAATATCATCTAGAATTATCTAGTTTTGCCAAAAAACTTGCTATCATAACAAAGAAATTAAAAACCTGTTTATTTCTAGGTGTTTGTGGGGCATTTAAATTAATAATCGCAGAACCATCCTAAGCAGCTATATTACATTTCCCTTTAGGAGCAAATATACTGCCTGAGAATGATTCCATGATTCCTGTCCTGGCACAAACTGATCATTCTCTAAAGAGTGTTTCACTGAAGAACAGAAACAGGACTGAAGAAAATTTAAAAGAAAATACTGGAAAGAAATGGCCTTCTGGCGTACCATATAATCAAAAGAACCCAGCCAGCTAGAAAAAGATCTGCTAACTCCCAAGCAAAAAAAGTTACAAAGCTCATTAGTTCCCTTTGCATACCATTTTTAGGGTACCAAGGAAGAAAAGTTTGGGTCTTCTCAGCTGAATGGCTAATGAATAAAATCCTAGATGCCATAATGTCTCCCATGTGGGAACATTGATTCAGAAAGTGCCAAAGAAAAATTAATATGGAAAGCAAATATGATATAATTAATATAGAAGAGGCTCTTCCATGCTACAGCTCAGATCTGGAAAATAATTCAGGGTCTGCAAGAGAGGTCACCGTTTGCAAATATCGAGCCATTTCCTACTATTTCCTTTGCCTTGGAAATGGCAGTTGGAACATTTTTCTTAAGCAGAGGACAAATAATAATAGAATGAAGCACAGCAGTGAAATTAGAGCTCTCTGTCAACTAGTGTATTTTATGCTTCTTACACCACGAGGTGAACTTCACTGTAACTTCTCTGACTCTGTGAACTTTTATATAAAGGATAGAGGGAACTAATGAGTACAGTAGGATGAATGGCAGTAAAAATAGAGCCGATTTCAAGATATACTGTGAAGTATATCAGGGCTTTAAACTTGCTATATATTGGCTAGTCTTGTATGAGTTGCTCCTGTCAAAAAATGCCCACTGCCTTCTGATCTGAAAGAATTCTGATTCATTAATTCACATTATCGGTGGCAATTCATGTGATTCAGGAAATATTAGTACTCAATCACCATAAACACGTGCCCAAATGAGAACACAGTTCCCCTTATTTTTGAACAGCCTGATCACTTATCATGAATTCACTTCAATTTTTTTTTTTCCAAAAGGAAAACATAACAAAAAAGAAGTATACATCTAGGAATTCTGCACTAATTAAATACATAAGAAATAAAGCAAACTTGACTCATGCTACCCAAGATGCTTTTGAAACGTGCATGTTACTCAGTTTTTAACTCCTGTTTTTATTACGTTGCGGATCCCACAGGAGCCGTGCTGATCTGAATGGCAGGATGGATTACATTGGACAAGCAATATCTGCCATCTGCTGGAAGGATATTTTCTAGCACTGATGCAGTTGGTGCTATTTGTTCTGGTGGCCAAATACAGGAAAATTGAGCTATCGGCATTCCAGAAGTTGAGAAATTGAAACTTAATCTGCAACTTAATGAAGACCTTTACATGCTGTTTACCAGTGGAGAAACGACTCGTGGAAGAGAAATGATTTACTGAGTGACCTAATGGAAAAGGACTAGAGACTTGGTCTAAATCCTAATCAACTTCTATGTACATTATCCCACACTGCTCTCATTATAGCTCATAAACCCTGCTAAAAACATCTTTGTATTCATAGCATTTCAAGAACAATCTTCCTCTATCCACTTTGCAATTATTTGCCAGAAACACAGAATCCTGCACATTCCAACAGCAGTGTCTCAGTCTTCTTTCCTTATTTTACATGAGAAGTAAAGCATTTAAGTTAACCTTGATGATAAAACATTTTAAAAGGGAACCAAACCCAGTGTATTATTGATGTAGATGGCTACTGTTACACACGCACATGTTGTGTACAGATAGACTTTCACATTAAATATCTTGACAGAACACTACTTGGCTGTGCTTCATAATGTCTTTGAAAGTATTCCATTAGGTTTCAAAATTATATTTCCATGAAGTGAATGAATGCAGTGAAATGTTATAATCACCTCTGAGCTAAAAAAAATTGCACACTGTCTTTGCTACTCTTTGGCAAGCAGTAGTACACTACCTGATTTGGTTAATGCATTAGTGTGTTCTAGTTGGATTATTATGACAATTATGTATCACTTTTGAACCCACAGCCCTGTTATCAGCTGCATATAATTTTGCCACACATTAATTGTTCAGTCTGGAATTTTCCATGCTGGATGTTTGCCTCCAGACAATTTTCTAGAAAATTTTGGTCAAAAGCTTTCAGCTGTTTCTGAAAACACAACTAAGGAAAAAAATACATTGTTTTGATGATGTTAAAAAATTCTGGCAGGCTTTAGAACATTCATCCTTTGGTACAGGGACTTCCCGTTTGCAAGCTGGGTGGCCTATTTATCAAAGATGAACTTCTTGCTATCCTCATGAAATGTTACCAAATTTTGGCCATGTTATAGACCTTGGAGACTGTACGTAACAGATGTTTTCAGTAGAGACCCCCGTTTAGAATTAAAGTCTCCCAGAGCCGATCCACCTGAGCAGGCTCTGAGCCTCAGGCTGCTCACAACTTTCTTCATGTTTCTGGCTCTGAGCTGTTGTTATTGCTGGATGAAATCTGGGCATGTGATCTGAGAGCAAAGATGCACTTTCAACAGTCACAACACTGGGTCTTGGTGGTACCCAGGAGAGAGAAAAGGGGAGCTGTGGGATGGGAACATTTGAGAGGAAAGAAAAGGCTGCGGTGGGTAACTTCAGATCTAGTTTGAGAGGGCATTGAAATGAGAATCTAAAAGAATCCTAGAGCAGACAGATCAGTTGCTCGGAAGGAGGTATGAAAAGGAGGCGGGTTTAATTAGTGATAAGATATGGTGGGAGGCGTCTAGGAAAAGACACTAGAACAAGAAGACAAGATGACAAATCTAAAGGAGATTGGAAATCATGGTGAAGCTGAGGAAGAGAGACTAGATGAGGAGTTAGGAGAGAAGAAATGCACTAGGCAAGCATGGAAACAACACCTGAGGAATGCAAAGTGGCCAGTCAAAGGGATATGGTGGGAGTAGAGCTGGATCAGAGATTAGTACCGGCTTGAGAAGTTTGTCAGACTGAGTATTCCCAACCATCATTACTTCAAGATTCTTTGGGCAACATGGGACATATATCTCAGTAGACTACGTACAAGGCATAGACTGCAGGCTGGGCATCCCCAAATCATGTCATCACACACTATCTTTTCCTCTTGTTTCATCCACTGAGCTGCTCTAGTCATGCACTTATTTTCATTTCAGTAAACATACCACCTATCAAAAATAGTAAGTTTTTACTTGGTTCTTCCCTCAGAAAGGTTGTGTGTGTGTGCTTACGCATTCGTTTTTCTTAGATTACCTTTCCATCAAAGGGTGAGGAGGAGGTATGAAGGAGGAGACACGGTGATCTATCACCTCGATCTGTTGTAGAGATGCCTCCCTCATTCTTGCATGCTGTTTTAAATATCAGACTCAAGTATTTTCACACTTCTTCTGGTGTGAAGAGAGCTTAAAAGCATAAGCTCATGTTCAGAGACTCAGCACGTGAAGAACCACAGGCTGGAGGGGTCAAGATGCGTGGGCAGAGCTGTGGGCAGCTGGCAGCGAGCACCAACAGTTAACTGGAAGTTGCTGCATTTTTGCACTGGGTCATGTGAAGATCCCACTGCTTCCCTGGACGTGCACTGATTTTGTTGAGAAACCTAATCTCAAGAATTCCCCAAACTTTACTCATAATTTTGGAAGACCACATTGGTTTCAGGGCACTCTACTAAAAGACAGTTAGTAATCCATTATTTTCAGATTTTCTAATCATGGTTAGACTGGAAGTTATTTTGTGACTTCAGTATTTAACAATTTATCATGCAACTGAGGATCAGGGGGAAGAAGTAACTGAGAAACACACAGAATCTTTGCCCCTATACACTGAAGGCTTCAGTGAAAACACTCATTTCCCTGCCTGCAAAAGGAAATATAAAATACATATGAGACTAGAAGAAACTTAGTCATGTGTATAACATTATGGATAAGTAGATTTAGAATACTGACTCATTGCTCCCCCAGAAGCTGCATATAAAATCTCTAACATCCTGTAAAATTGTGTGTTTTGATAACTAGCAAAAAAAAAAAAAGGGGGGGGGGGGAATGATTCAAATATTTAAAATGTTTCATGTGTATCTGGAGTATAATTTTAAGAGAGCCTTACTAAATCTTTCACAACAGATCTTTTAGTCTCTTTAGACTGGATTTAGAACAAATATGAAAGAACAACCCATGTTATTCAGTGACAGACAAGGAAGTCTTTTAAACTAAGTGGGTGATGTGTGTACTTAAAGGCTTCCATTGCTCTCTGGTGGCAAAGGTTCCCAGGCACTAAACACCAAACCTTTCCTGAGTGGTCAAAACCAGAGTTTTTTCAACCTCCTCTAAATTCTAAGCTATTTTCTTTCATCTTGCTCAGTCCACCCTTGCCTGTTCCTTTCTTGGGTTCATGTGAGTGCAAAAAGAGTCCTGTGGTATTGCTGCCCAGAAAAAGCTGGGCTGCGCAAGAGCTGCTCTGTCTCACGTGCTGCAGCCAATTAGTGTTGGGAGGAACAAAATCAGAAAGAAAAAAACCCCAACAACTTGAAAATATTATTTATTTAATTTTTTTAGGATCAAAAAATGATTTCACTCTCCTGGGCCAGTGTCAGGAAGACAGCATCTAAACTACGTAACTACGCTTCAAATGGGGAGTGATGCATTTTTATTCCTAATTTCTCCCTCCCCCCTCTTAGCTGGCAACTTTGAGGCAGAGCTAAAAAAAAAATCTTTTGAGACTCACTTGGAACTTGCTGCTGCCTCTCTGTAGCCCAGTTTCTGGATGTCTGAGCTCCAATTCACAGGCACATGCCAATACAAAGCTCCACATTGAGCTCAGTGAGACCGGTTGTGACACTTTTCTTCTTGACATGAATTTCATGGTTTTGGCAAAATGCCTCTTTACGCCTCTCCATTAAGAAGTATTTCGATGCCTTGTTCTCTTGGGTAGTTCATCTTTGTTTTAAACTCTTCCCACTTGTTATCATAAGGCCAAATTTCCAAAGCTGCAGAAGTGCTAAAGCTGGGGGAGAGGCACCAAAGGGGCAAGGGCATGGCAAATATTTCTGGAAGAGGGCACTGAGTACCCGTGTGGAAGAGTAACTGCATGGCCACAGGAATCAAGCTTTCTGCACACCATGGCTATGGCCAAGGGTAACACGACCAAGGGTTACATGTTCAATAAATAATTTTGAGCCAAGTACAAAAAGGACAGAAGATACCCACCAAGATTCATCCTAAAGAAAGTAAAGTCTCAGGGACAGTCTTTTTGTTGGGTTTGTACAGTTCCTCAAGGCAACCCACTGCACAATACAAATAATAAGCAGGCAAAGAACTTGGATGATCCAAAGATCACTTAAGCAGTTAAATTGGAGCCTACTTTTTGTTCCTTTTTTACTACTGCACCTGCAAGGAGTGTTCAGGCAACACCTAATGTTCAAGATGTGCAAGTCTAATGTGAATTTTATCTAAAGACAAGCTGAACAGAAAAGACTATGTGTTTTCAACACTGTTAGAATTGTTAATCCTGAGAAACAGCACAAGTGTGATCAGCATGCTCCTCAGAAAGCCGAAAGTAGTGTGAAGTCCTACTATTCTTTTTGTTGGCTTCTGGCCGAGAGGATTAATGCAAGGGAGGCACGGAGAATTATGCTTGTCCAACACTTTGGTCTTGGCATTTTCCTCCAGATGCTGCCCAAGTACAAGTTTGGAAATCCTGTTTTCTAAAACATTACTGCAGCATCTCAGCAACTGCACCCAGTGTTCCTAGTCAGTGACTTCTTGTTGAAATGTAATATAACTGGTTAGGAATACTAATAATACACAGAAAGAAGCCATTTTTAGTGTCACTATTACTATTAATGCAGCTCCCATTTCTCCTTTGTAACCTGGTATATTGCAAGCAGTTGCTACAATGGCTGATGAAGGGAGCACAGGGGACCACATGAAAGGTTTCTTATTAAGTCATCCCAGAAAATTTCCCAACACTGTAAGTCTCTGCCTACTCCTGATCTGTCCTTCTTCAGCACCATAGCATCTTCTCCTCCTTCCTGGGAATTCAACTACTCTTGTTCTCTCCTTCTTTAGCAGAAGATGGTTCCAAACGCTGATTTGATTTCTGCTGTAATTTTTGGAGGCTTGGATAGTTATCAGCCTAGACAGACAATTTAACCAGACTGGAAATGTGCCCAGTGCTCCCTAGCAGCCAAGACAGATATGAGATCTCTAAGGAAAAGCCAAAAACGGAGAACACTAAGTCAAATTCTCTTTCTTTATTTCAGGATGTTGTTCTTCTCTAACACATGTAGCAGATGGAGCCTCTTTCATACTTTTCCCAGCCAGACTGATCCATTCAAGTACTTGGGTCCTTGCAGTGGTAAATAAAAGCAATGTTGCAGAGATGCACATCATGAAGGGGATGCCAGCATATCTGAACCCACAAAAAAATGATAATGATATACCAAAAAATGGTATTGTCTTGCTCTGAACAGTTTGCACAATACAGACAAGACAAAAGCAAGATCTAACATACACATGGAGTAACTGGAGTAAAGGCTAGCAAACTTTTTAGCTATATTATATCTTAGATCTTTTTTCTTGTTCAGTTGTGCTGCATACTAGAGTGGCATATGTTTAATTAAGAAAAATATCAGACAATGAGTTACAGGAACTACAGAATTAGGAAAGGGCAAGTGTGCAGGCATAGCTCTGGAATGAAAAATGTGGCAGGATCAGAGGAACAGGAAGGGCTAGGAGAAAGATCTCAGAGGACAAACAGATGTCACAGAAATGGCAGTAAAAGAAACGGGGCCAACAAGAAGGAAACAACCCCCAGCATCCACTCTGGAGGACACAGTATAGCATTTGTGCCCTGTTGAATAGATGAGCCACCTATCGGCCTTTTTAAAAATCTCCTCTTTCCATCACTGTTTGAATGCTACTGCAAGCAATGCAGTGTTTCAGAAGGATTTATCCCAGGGAACTTTGGGAAAAACAGTCACTATAAAAAGAAATACTTTAACATATTATCCAGACATCATCATTAGGAATTGTGTGTAACTGTTGGACGCACTTTGGCATCTGCATAATTGTATCACCCTGGGTTTTAATAGGAGTCCATTGGCTTGTAAAGATTTTTAAGCATCTGTTATTTCTTCCCTAATGCACACAGACTGCTGATACCCTGAGAATATTTTCTTATTATTGTTCAGTATAATTCCCCAAAGAATATCCCACACTTCATGACAGGATTTGAGAGCATGATTTTAATACAGGAAATAGAAAGTCTATTTTAGCCACAGTAGAAATGGAGCAGCAATTGTTGAATAGTCTCCACAAGTGACACATAATAAACCTAAGTATCATGTAAGTTAGTCCTTAGGTTAGGGGACTGCTTTTTTTTTTTTTTTTAACTTCAAAGGGACTTTAAAAATAACATGGAAAGAAGACAAGGGGACATGCAGAATTTTCTTAAAGTCAAAGGCCATAGGCCAGTAAGAGAGAGGCAGCACAGCTGCAGGAAGAAAGCTGGGATGCTGCTCAGAAATTCAGTGTGCAGTGTTTGCATCACACTGCTTCATGATCATGAACGTGCTTTGAAAAATATGTGGAATTAAACACCTGTGACTTTATAAGTCTTCATTTTTTAAATGAAACTCTTAGGTTTGTTCACCTTTCGGAAGCCATAAGATGCTTCTTAAAGTTCAACATCCATACGAATCAGTTAATAGGGAATATGGTAAAATGGTATTAAAGCAAAGTGTTCATGAATTTGAGTCAAAGTGCTGACTAGCAGTTTTAGCTAGAAGACAGGGTGGAAAATCCATATAGGCTGAAACAGCTCCACTTCTTTGCAATAAAATATTTCTGTTCAGAAATGCCAAAAGCTTTTAAATACAAATTTTTGTTTCAAAAGAACATTTTCACATATTAAAAATAGCCTAAGTTAAAACAAGAAAAAGACTAAGCAAAAGACATAACTCTGAATGAAAGAGGAAAAAAAGACATGCTTCACATTTTGAGGGGCCAAAATTTTTTCTGCCTTTTCAGGAAGGAATTTTTGCCATTGTCCCCATTGTTCTGGTTTAGCTTTCAGCCCAAAATATCTGTTTACTTCCCGGTTTTCTTTCTATTTACATACTGATTTTCAGGCTCTATAATGTGTCTTAGTGTAAAATTCACTGTTTTCCCAGTATTTTTTTAATACTTAGAAGGCTGGAGCATATGACATAGAAGGAGAGTTGGCTTGGGTTTGCCTGGAGAAGAAAGGCTAAAAGGAAATTAATTAATTGCTGTCTTCAGCTAACTAAAGAAGAATTACAGAGAAAAGAGGGCCAGACTCTTCTCAGATGTGCACAGCAAAAAGACAAGAGGCAATGGCTGCAAGCCACATCACAGGAAATTCCAGTTGGATATAAAGATAATATTTTTCACAACAAGTGTGTGGCCAAGCCTTGAAACTTGAAACTAGAGAACCTGAAAAATCTCTATTGTTGGAGGCTTTCAAAACATGACTGGACAAGGCTGAGTGCCCTTATCAAACTTCAAAGTTAGCCCTGCTTTGTGCAGCAGATGGGCACAGGTGGGTCACTCCAACCTAATTTACACTATAATTCTAAATGTGAACATTTTGCATAGCAGTGCTCTGGCTTAGATCAAAACCATACATGGAAGGATTAAGTAGCAACTACACGATTACCAAAAAGCATTGGTCTGGCAGCTAATGCTCAAAACTTCATAGAAACCTAGGTGGTCTTTCACGTTCCACTTTAGACTTTCAGGTTGAGCTTGGCTAATGTTTAGGAGGAAATATTCAAAAGCAAACACTCCTTTTCAGTAGCTATGTTAGACATTTTAGATAGCTCTCTTTATATAAATAATAGAGGACAAAGAATAAATTTGAATCATTTACTCTGAGTATTCACAGTCCTTAACCATTACTTTGCATCCTGAGTTTGTTTTGGACCAATCCATCTAACTTTCCAAACAAAATTCAGGCAGCATGTGCAGGACAGTTTATTGTAAGTGCTGTGGACAAAGTTTGGCTTTGTCTGACCTACACAGTCTTTGCATGTTGAAATATCTTCACAGATCCTTAAAGCACACAGCAAAGCACACATTGTTCCAGGCAGTTCGACCTAAAAAAAAAACAAACCAAACAACCAAAAAACAACCTACAAGAAAATAGTAGTTCTCTCTTAGGGTCATAGGAACATCAAATAAACCCAGAGGCACAACCTGTTCACAGTATGGACACAGCTGTAGGAGAGTCTCAGGCACCACGGGTGGGAGCCAGGGTGTCTCACCCCAGGGCCAAGAACCGAAACAGACTCTGGGATTATTTCACTGAGCACTATAAACATACATACTATAGACAGTGAGGTCTTTCTGGATGTCAGGTTTCAATAAGTGTTAAGTGAGGCTGAGGTTTTTACTCTGTATAGGAATAATTTCAATCTGTTGTAGATCTTAAAATCAGGAAAACTGTTTTTCCTATTTGATTTTTTAAAAAGTCTAACTGGTATGTAAATTCTCACATTAAGAATAACTAAGAATGCCAAATCAAGTACCCGAAAGTTAAGAAATGTCATCTCTAGCATTGATGGTGCAGACTGAACTCACATATGTTCTATGTATTATTCATCATTTCATGACTGACTGTTCTTTTTTTTTTTTCTTTTCTCCTCCCATGGGACTATACAGCTTTCCATCTGCAAAAAAAAGGGACTGAAAAGCCATGATACCCCAGCTGAGGCCAGGGTTTGGGTTTTCTGGGTTTCCAGGAGAACAGAACAGGTCTTCTTCTCTGTGGCAAGCCACCTCACAGCCAAGGGTGCTCAGGCTTCAGAGCACACTGCTGTATGAGCCATCAGGAGAGCAGGAGCATGTTAGGGTTCCCATGGGAGCCCCAGGTGTGCTGCATCAAAAGGTCACTGAAACAGAGACATTTGCCTCCACGACTGTCATTTCCCTGAATTGGAGTTTTCTGGTAACATTTGGTATTTTGGAACATTCCCACCTGTCTCTGGGTCAGAACTACATAAAAAAATCCAAGCTTATAACAAAATTATTTAGAGTAGAACATATAGGAACAAGTAAAATAGCTTGAGTATGCCCACATTGCTGTCCCTGCTGCTTCTGCCACCAGCTATCTCAGGTATTCCCAACGCAGGAGACTCACAGACAGACTGCAGTGCAAAAGGCTAAATGCATAAATGAGCCTGCACATTTGAATCCTGTCATTGTATTGCTAATAAATGAACCACATGGTTTCAAGTTAACTCGGTGCCATCTGCACGAACAGCAACTACCTCTTGATTAAAATGCCGTATTAGAAAAACTGTCTTGGCTATAAAATAAAGCTGTGAAAACTCCCCAAAGATAAATGTTAGAAGACATATTACAGGAGATATTTAATGTACACTTGAAAAAATACAGAAAACAATTTTGTATAACCAATGATATAAGCTAATAGGTCTATAATTTGGTGTTTGCTTTCCATTAATTTGAAGGGGTTTTTTCTCAGTCTTTGCATATTTATTTTTCTCAGTACTTAGGGCTGACAGAAATTTGAAAGTGAACAGTCTGCCAAAGTGTTTTTCACCTCCCAAGACACTTACGAGCTCTATCAGTCATAACAACAATTTAGCTTTGATGACTAAACACTATTTATGTCAAAGGTTTAGTGAGAACAGACATATCGTTCATACAAGGAATTAAGTTTATGATTTTTGTCAGAATGTTTCTATATTTGAATAATACAGTTACACAGAAGAATGTGAACTATAATGAAAGAAAATGTAAAACTAAGAAAGACTTTGAAGAACACAGTACTCCTTAATAGTGAATCTTGACTTAGGATTCTGTGGCAGCTCAAAAAGTTGATCATGTCAACAGGAAAAAACAATAGAGTGAAGTACCAAGGTCAAAAGCCGGACATGGAATAGTCATTTTCTAACTGAACTGTCCTCATCCTCTCCCCTTAGGTGGGAAAGAAATCCTTCCTGAAGCACTGCATTAGAAGAACTGAAATTGTTCAAAGAAATGCTGAAATCCTTCACTACTCTGAGGAGATCGCTGAACATTAGCCCTGGTCCCCCAGTCATAGCCCAGATGAACAAGTTCTCGGGTGACCAATTTTTTTTTGCAACATACAACTTGGTTTCACAGCTCCTTTTGAGGCTCTCTCCTAATGGACCTCTGTGCTTTGTCTCTCTCCCAACCCTAAACCTATGTGTTGGTGTAGACATAGCCCCAAATACCCCAGACATTGTGTTGGATGAGACCAAAATATCCTAGACATATCAGATAAATATGTCCTCATGCCAGCTGAAGCTCAACACAAGATTGCAGCCACAGCTCAAGTGGAAAAGACCTCAGGAGAGAATCCTTTTGACATTCCACTCTGACACTCCATTATTTCCCTTTCCAGACCACGAAACTGGAGTTCCCACTCTTTGTGCCTCTTGTAACCATTACCTAGGTGCCAGCTGAATCCTAACTCAACAATCCCAACCCAAGTGGAACTCTAGACTCCCTCTCAACACCAAATCCCTAACCAAAGGTGTGGGCTGAGATTTAGCCCAAGGCCCCTAACCATCAATCAGATGATATCAGAGAAATTTGTCCGAGGGTAATTCTTTTTGCAGACCTTTTCCTGCCCCACTCCAAACAGAGATCCAAACTTTGTCTGTTCCCTGTCCCTAAGCCTATCTGTAGCCCCAACTCTAAGACCCAATATCAATAGAGAGTAGCCCAAGACCCCAAGCCATAGCCATGACTATCAAGTTCTCAGAAGACAATGGCTTCAAGAACCCTTTCTCAGGTTGATTCAAAGAGGAGCTCTAGGCTCTGCTCTGTTAAAACTCTAACTTAGTCTGAATGCAAAGGATGGGTTGAGCCTTCGTTCCAGAACCTTAGCTAGCACCCAGATTAAAAAGATCTCAGGGAAGAATTGTTTTTGCAGCCTACCCCTTACAGAAAAGGCTGTTCTTTTTCTGCCCCATACCAACTGTAACTCTAAGCTTTCTCTCTCTCCCAACCATGTACATAATATTAATGCTAACCCTAACCTCGGACATCAGCTGAGCCCCCTCCAACATGCCCAGCCATGGTCTGGATGAAAAGTGTCTCAGGGAAGAATTCTTTCCATGTCCTGCCCCTCTTTGGTGCCCTTGGTTGCTCTGCTCCAAATGCATCTCTAGGTGTGATGATTCTCCTGCCTCTAGTTCAACCCTTAACTCTAACTCCAGCCCTCAGCCTGAGCTGTGTCCTAGCCCAAGGCACCCAGCCATGACTCAAACGAGTAATTTCTCAAGGAAAACTCTGTCTGCAGACTACTCATCCCTTTCCTGGATATTTGTTAACATTGCCAAGGACAGCGATTGTTGGATCAGGGATTTTTTTGTTGTTGTTCCCTCCTTCATGATCAATAATGAGTATCTGCCCTAATATTTTCAATCAATTATGTATTGAGTTCACCTTAAAGCAGTTTGGAGTAATGACCTATGTGAGACAGTGTAATTGCCTATTGTTCAAAACTTTTTCAATTTCCTAACACAAGAGAAACCCTGAATGTATTTTGTTGGGATTCTGCTTATTTAAATGCTGAGAGGCTTCATTTACTTCTGCTGTACCCATCTGACTTCTAAAGAATATCCAGAGCTGCAAGAGACATAGCTTCAATATTCTTTGAGGTAATCATAAAAAAACGCATGGAACAGGTATTTTGAGATCTATGAAACAATAGCTCCTTTTTCTTCATGGCACACCAAATGAGTTTTAAAAATGGTTGTGGAAAGGAAAATTATATACCCTATGTTTAATGGCAGTTGTGTTAAAACACAGAATGTTTGCAGGGATAAGAGAAATTACATTTAAAAAAAAATTAAGTTTGTCTTCATTATTTTCGTGTTTGTCATTATTTTCTCTTTTGTACTATGTCATTCTGTTGTGATCCCTGAGAGAACATCATGAGAAAGATGTTTTCTATTCAGCACCACCAGAAAGAGTCCTTGGGGTAGCTTGGGTAAAATCTATTAAGATATTTGAAGATTAATATTAAACTAATATGAGTATCAAATTTAGTAGAAAATAGAATGTTGACTTTATTTGATTAATACCATCAGAGTATGTAGGTTCCTGCCATTTATAATGTCACACAAACTTTCTTCAATGTATTTCCATTTGCTACGAATCATATGCCTATTTATGGCTGTATATCATTAGTTCGGAATATAAAGATATTTGCTACTTTGAGATTAACTTGACTCCCCAACCAAATCAGACTATTTTCAAATGAGGAATCTGCTGCATTTTTTTTTTAATTTTATTTTCCCCCCCACATAAATCGGTTTCTTACGACTGCTCGGCTGTTCTCGATGCTGCCACTCGGTGGTGCCGCGGTGCCGCATTTAAAAAGCTTCTTAAATCCAGTCGCTTGCCCCACCGGGTTCTTGCAGTTTTCTTTAAAATGAACAATATTTACTGTTCTGTGGCCTGGGTTTTAAAAAATACACCTATTGTAGTTGAATGATGCTTTCAAGTTGGTTAAGCATATTTTTTTCAGATAACGTATTTTGAACCCAAACTACTGTTGTGTCACCTCTATCTATTTAGGACAACTTAAACAAAGAAACTACTTACAGAATAATTTATTTGTCATGTTAGGGTGGCCGAGTTATGCAACAATCAGTACAACAACAGTTTATATTTTCCAGTAAATATGCATGGTCTGCACTGAAGCATAAAAAGGTTTATAAAAACCCCAAAGTATTATGACTTTAAACAGAAAAAGCTGTTCTTCTGCAAGTATATAAATGGCTAGCAGGAAAATGCTTGGCCTGAGATTGTTGTTACCACTACTTCCAGCAATAGTAGTGGTCAATAGTACTTCATCAATTAGAAAAGCAGGAATTGACCGCTTGGTGGTACCATAAAAAACCTAGGACTTAAGAGCACCATAGGAGTACTTTACTAAAAATACTTTGAGAACAATAAAAACATGAGTGCTTGTATGTGAAAGATACATTGACTTTACAAAACAATGCAAAGTTATGAGTATATTAAAGCAGCATAAGCTATCGTTGTGCTGTTGAAACAAACAGATTCTATTTTACATTTTAAAGTATTCCACGCACATTTCAATGCGCTAAATCCAGATAGTTTTCTAGCAATCTATGAGAGAGGAAGACCTTCAATGAGTAGAACTGAAAATGAAAAGAATGGGTCGCATTACTTCCCAGCAACATACCACTGCAGAGAAACTATTGTCACTTTAAAGCCACTCAACAACGCCAGCCCTGAGGTTCTGACAGCTCAGATCCTGCAGGAACCCTGGATGCTGCGAGACCGGGTCTCTGAAAAACCAAGACATGCATTTGAGGTCCATTTTTTTAGGGCTCATTTTTTAAAGTACGTGGAGAAATGCAGTTTTGGAGATCCCAGCGACAAAACACCACCCGCTGTGATACACACGGCTGTATTTTTCATACAGCTATTTAATTTGATGTACCGAGGCAGTCTGGGGGAGTTAAGAGCTTGGAAAATGTGGCTTTTAGAAAATATCTATGTTGTTATATTGCCTTGCCTAGTGTATTTAGAAATAACTAAAAGCACACAGATGGGGTTTTGGGGTTTTGTCAATGCCTTCTCCGCTGTGAAGCCCGAGGCGAAGGGACATCTACCGGCCTCTAAAGTCCCGGAGACCCCCGGCAGGGCCCCAGGGGCCGCCTCTGGAGTTACACCGGTGGTGACCGCACCCGCACCGGGGCTGCGCGGCCTCCCTGGGGCAACCGCAAACGAAAATAGAGACGATTAACGCCCGTCGCCGTGGAAAAAGCACCCACGGGGCCGCGGGTCCGGAGAGCGCCCTGCTGTGGGGCCAGGGACACCAGCGCCGAGGCCGCCTCAGCAACCCGCCACCACAGCATGGGCATATGTCGGGGGGATGGTGGTGGTGGGACTACCCACAAGGGAAAGGGCAGAGCCCACACACACAGCGGCCACCTCAGGCCGCCATCTCCGAGCCCGTGTGAAGCGCCGTGGGGTCTCCCGCCCCGGCCGCAGGGGCGGCGCCGAGCGAGCCCTCGGTTCCGCCGCTCCCGCCCCGCTCGCTGGCTGCCACGTCGAGATTGCTCTCCGCGCCGCCCCGGGCAGGGCAAGGAGGAGGAAGAGGAGGAGGAGGAGGAGGGCGCCAAGCGGCCGTTGAGGGGGCGGGAGGCGGGGAGCTCCGCGCCCGCCCTTCAGGCGTCACCCTCCGCCCCGCGGCCGTGGCGGCGGTGCGCTGCGGCAGGCCCTCGGCGGGGCGGTGACGTTGCGCGGAGAGGCGGAGGGTGGGGAGGAAGAGGAGGAGACCCCGGCGCCTGCGGGGCTGAGGCAGCTGCGTCCCGCCGAGGCTCCGCTCGTGTCCCGTCTTCCTTCGCCCCTCACCGCTGCCACCGCCACCCCCGGCAGGCGAGCGCGGCTCTCCCGAGACCGCGATGCGCTCGGCCTGAGCGCTCCCTCGCCGCCCCGCCCGGTTTGGGCCTCTGCGGGGCAGGGGGGCCGCGATGGCTGTGGGGAGCTGGCAGGAGGCGGCGGCCCAGCAGGCCGAGGAGGCGGCGGCCCGGGTGCGGGACGTCCTGTCGGGCGGCCTGGGCCTGCTGCGTGCCGAGCTGGGTGTCGAGCTGGGCCTCGACCCGCAGGGCCTGCCTACCTGGCTCGCCCTGGTGCTCCCGGCCGCCCTGGGGATGGGGCTGCTGGGGCTGCTCCTGGCCGTGGCCTGCGGAGGCGGCCTCCGTAAGAAGCCAGTGCGGAGCGCGGCGGAGAGGAAGGGCGACGAGGCGGGCAGCGCCAGCCTGTCAGCCGGCGGGGCCCAGGGCAAGGCGGCGGGCGCAGGCCCCGGGCAGCAGCTGCACCTAAAAGGCGACGAGCAGAAGAAGCGAAACAAGAAGAAGCTGCCGGAAAAAACGGCGCGGGTGAGGCGGCGGCGGGGGGGGGGGGGGGGGGGGGGGGGGGGGGGGGGGGGGGGGGAGAGAAGGGGTGAGGAACGCGGTGGGACGAGGGAGGCGGCCGGGCCTGGGCGCCGGCGGGGGAGGGGGGTATGAAAGGCTCATTGACAGCGGCAGGATGGGGACGGCGGCGGCGGGGCTGGCGGCGGCACCCGGCCGGGCGCGGCGAGGCCCCCCGCGGGGAAGGGGTGGGGGGGGAAAGGTCGCCTCTGATGAGCGGCCCCGAGCGTGGCTGCTTGTCCCCGGTGCCCGCTGCTCGGTGAAAGGCTTGCGGGTGAGAAGGAGGGCACCATCCGCAGGGTCTGGAGGCCCTAAAGTTGTAACAACCACCGTGTGGTTCACCTGGGTGATATTTGCTTGTGTGAGGGTCCAGGCTGGCTGCTCCGGAGCTGACTGGTGTCTGGGTTCCTCGGTTGGCTTTGAGAGCCTGGAGGAGCAGCGCGCACACACAGAAATTACAAAATCCTGGCTGGCGAGGAAAAACACTCTTCTTTTTAGAAGCTCTTCAATTGAAACGATTATATGAAAGCGTTATTTTTGTTATTATTAATCGAATGGTTGCAGGATTAGGAGCCAGGAGTGAAGACCTTAATATGACTTAGGTTTTCCAGGCAGGTACAGACTATTGGAAGTAGCATTGTAAGCCCCGTAAATGCTGTGGTGATTCAAACTTGAGTAAGGCTTTTTGCTGTGTCTTTTCGACAGAACTTGTTAACATCAATCTTGCGTTGAGCTTGCCTCAATAGGAATATGGCTGATTTAGTTGTTACAGTAAGGATCATCTCTTTTAATAAGGAAATCTGTGTCTTAGCAGCCCCTTAAAAACAGCCCGTTCCTGTCTTTTTGTTGTTGTTGTTTTTGAATCCTCGGTATGTGGTGTGGGAACCTTCCATCTTTGACAATATGCATGCACTTAATGAGAAAACTAGTAGAAATGCAGAAATTATGAACTGTTCTTTTAAAGCTTCCAATTCCCATAGTTTGGGGGCTTGAAGGGATTGCTTCTGTAGCTTATATATTGTTAGTATGTTTGTAATCCTATTTATGTCCAAATGGATTATAGGAATGAAAGTGCAGCAGATGTCCCCTGCCTGTTACAACTGTGTCTTTTAATTATTCCTTGCTCTATAAAATCTGAATTGTTTACCTAATGACCAGAAAAAGGAGAGAAAATGGGTTTGTACCTTTGTTTAAATCTGTGGCAGTATTGAAACTTGCAAAGTTGGGTTTTTTTAATGAGAAGCTAAGGCTAGAAAATCTTAAAAAGAAAAAAAAAGTCTGTATACACCACCAACCTGTCTTTGAGCAGTGAACTACTGAAGTTGATTCTGGAAGTTGCAGGAGTCTGAATGCTGAGTGCTAAGAGGAGGAAGCAGTTGTGAAGCAGAATCTTTCCAGTATAGCTAGGTCTCCATTTTGGAGAAGCCACACTAAAGATACAATTTTTTTTTCCCCCCTCTTGAAGAGCTAATCCTTAAAGATTTAGTAGATCTGTTATGCATTCTTGAAAATGAAGACTAACCCTAGGAATAACTTAGATTTTGCTTGATTTATTTTATTTAAGCTCTAGTATGAAAACAAATCATAAACTCTTGCAAGTCATCACTAAAGACATTAAAAAATATCTCAACAGAAGATGGATTGAAGAGGTAGATATGCTATTAGCTTGACAGTACTCTGTAGTGCAGGGCTTCATAACAGCAAACTTTGTATTAATTTTGTATAGAACTTAATTAACTGAAACTTTTGGTGAATATTAATACTTGTTTCAAGCTTTTACTCAGGTTTTCACTCAGGCGCAAAATAATGAAAGCTAAGGCTGTATAAGAAAAATATATTCATAATCAAAAGAGTAAAATAGTTTTTCAGGTGTCAAACTGTCTTTTTTGTTACGATTTTGTTCTGATTTTAAAAGTTATCTTTATAGTACTTCATATTCATTATTTCCAAGCAGAGGGGTAAAAAAAGCCCAACCTTTTCCAAAAAGAAAATTGCACAAACCAAATCATTAACTGTAGTGGCAAAATTTAACAGGCTTGTCTCCTGCTTATTTTCCAAGAGAGGTTTATAGAGGCCTGTATTAGTATGTCCCAATATTTTCCGACTTCCACGTGAAAAATTCACAAAATAACATTGGAAATTTAAAGATGCAACAAAAACTCTTAGTGATTGCTGCCTAGTTGTTTTTGTCTTGCGTGGCTCTGTGCTAATACTGAGGTCTGTGAAGGGAAAAGAGTAAAGCTATTATCAGTAGATTTACTACAGGGTTGGCTGTGCCTGGGTCTAGATTTCCATTGCGGGTGTTTCAGAAAGCTTCGAGCCACTGGTCTGTAGCATTAAAGAGCACACTGCAGATGTCTAATTAAAAGCTGTAGGTGTGCTTCAGCACAGAATTACTGAGCTCATCATACAGCAGGTGATGCGTAACTCATCATACAGGATCAGAAATGCTCCTCCTTTCTGAGGAAGAGTATTATCTTCTGTTTCTTGCGTGTGGCTTTATTCAGTTCCTGAACAGGTAGAGTACAACTTACCTGATATTTTTAGTAAAAGAAGTTTAGTTAAATAGCACTGAGTTGACTGGATGCAGTAGCAACTATGAGACTCTGTTTATTTATTTGCAGTGGGCAGACTGAAGGAAAACAATGAAGCTGAAACGGTATAGCATTCATTAACACTATAATTAGTTTACAGAGCCAGTTCTGGCTTTCTCCAGCAGCTTGGAGCAATGTAGTATCATGGCATCAATACTTCAGATTCTTTGCAGTACACCTGAAGCCCCTTTCTCTCTCTTTTTTTTTCCAATTCTTTATCTCATGTCAGAGTTCTTTGGCCCCTGTTGTGAACTTCTTTTCTTTTCAAAAATATCTTGATCTGTAATTTTAATTTCTTTCCCTTGTGAATAATTTCTGTGCCTTTTTTTCCTACTTTTTAAACCTTCAGCAGAAAAAAAGGTGAAACTGTGCCTACGTGGTTTCTGTACAATGTGCAAAGCACCATGGTACAGAAGTCAGTTACTCTCAAGTTTCTGTGTTACACCTTTAGAAAGCAATTCATACCATCTATTTGTAGATGCAGAAAATACCAAATTGACTATGCACTTCCTATTGTTTGAAGTACACGTGGACAGTAAGTGCTACACATTTTAGTAGACACATTTGCATTAATGTTCCCTAGTTGATCTACTAGAAAGAGCTTTTCAGGCTATGACTGATTGCACTTAATTATGGGCGTATTGCACTTAGAAATAGATTGCATAAAGACTTTCAACTGATACTCACGTGTTGAATTTGTCTATGTGTTAGTCAAATTGCAGAAGTAGGGCTGTAGGGCTCTCCAGTCCTCAAAGAGAAAATTGTGTAGTTTCTTTCTTAAGAGAGGCTTACAAGAAAATAATATTGGCAAACAGATTCTTTCTTTGGCCAAAGATATGCTAAGTAGGCATATCTTTATCATATAACTGTGGACTTTGGCTAATATGGCCTTTGTAAGACTCAGATGATAACAGTTTCATTACTACCATTTGAAGTGTGAAACTGAGTTATCCATTGCACTGTACCTTATTTAAAGAACAGTATTTTTCACTTTAACAATCCTAGCAAAGCCTTTATTCTACGTTTGTTTTACATTAATGCCCTTAAATTAACGTGTGTGAAAAAGATTTAGTTAAACATTAGGATTTTAAGGTCAGCAGGCAAGAAATGTGTTCAGAAATCAGTAGTGGTGTTGATAGCAGCATTTCTGCTTTTTTGCTTTTTCCCTGTAGCTTTTAAGATGAGGGGGAAAAAAGATGGAAAATAATGAAATGCATAATTTGCATGTATTAATATTGTTGATGGACATTTTATATATTACCATAAAGTTTTAAATTTAGTCTTTTGGGCTGTAGTTGTGTTTTAAAAGAAATGTTTCTGAACACATAAAAGCTTTATTCTTTCCCGCTTCTGTTAATATCTCTGGTATATCCAAAAATGGTCACATGAATTTTGGTTAAAATTCTATGATTCATCTGTGGGCTGAAAATAAATGTTGAAAGCTTCCACTGAAAATGAGACTATTACAATTCAGAGATACATTCGGGGGAAATGTATCAAAGTACAAGTTTTTAAACATATTTCTTATGGTGTTTGTTTACAGGATCAGATGATCAGACAGCATTTTAGATAGTCATGTGGATGATTTTTTCCAGAGGATTCTTAAAGGAACTGCTTTAGTTTATTACTTCAGAGAAACAGCTGATTATTTCTTTAATTAAAGATTAAAACTTTGTTGAATTTTTTAAAAGGATTAAGAAAATGGTTTTCAATTTAAAGTATATATATATGTATATATAATAGCAAAGAAGCAAAGGTACAGCATTAAAGTTGGCTATCAGCATTTTTTTATGTGAGTCAATACTAGATGCAGGAAATCTGTTTTCTAGCTCTACTGCTAAATAACTTAGAAATAGTGATTCTTTCTCCAGCTTAAGATCTTAAACGCCGTGGGTACCACCATGGATTGAAAGACATCACGCCACTAGTAAGATGGCTGTGTGGGATTTGGAGAAAATAGAAGGGTTCAGGAACTGATTTTTGGCAAAGGATTATTTTAAAAGATGGAATATCCTGTGGATACCAAAGATGGTATCCCTGAGGAATCAAGTGTGTGTGCTCTATTGAGAGGAGCTTTTAGAGGGAGTTTTGAGAGGCAGATCTGTAAAATATACTTTATTTTCAGAATGCTGAGGCAAATGTACTGCATCTTAGATGTGAAAAGTCTAGTTTAAAGCTGGCTGTTGCAGGAGAAGAGGGGTTAGGTGACCCGATCTTTCTATTTCTATTAATAGTTAGAAAATAAGAAGTTGGCGTGCTGGCTAACTAGAGTAAGCAATACTATGTTATGCTCTGGTGAAATCATGCCAAGGGGGATTTGTAAGCATAATATAACATCCATTTTCAGTACCTGGACCAGTTAAACTGAGGATCAGTTCTGATAATTGAAGGGGGAGGTCGCACTAAATTATAACTGGTTTTTGGTTTACTTTCAAGCAGTCAGGTTTGTATGATGCAGAGTTAAAATAGCTTTTGCTGGTTGAATAACAAAAATAACTTAAGATCATATAGTTCAAACTTTCTTTAAATAGAAATTGCAGAAATTAAAGCAACTATGAAGTAGTTATGCTTAGTGTCTTATTTAAAATTTTTCAGTCTTTATCTGAAGCATAATGAACGTGAATCAGTATGAAACTTGTGTGGACTCGGTATCAATTACTGTTCTTGACAATTGTTTTTCACTCAGTGAAATTAATGGCTAACAGTAGTATAATGCTTTGCTTATTTTCATCTTTTCTGTAGTTAATCACAGTAATTTCAGTCATAGCTTTTTGTTAACAGTAAACATGACTTAAAAATTACTACATTTTTGCATAGTGAATATATAGGCTAAGATGCATGCCTGTCCAGGGTTTTAACTTTGTATGTTAAATAACACATGCTAATTCTTTCCTTTATTATGTAGAAGGAAAAATGGTTAAACTAGTGTAATGCCTGTAATCAAGTCTGCCTGACAAGAGCAATGGGATGTCATGCTTAGTCATGCTTCACGTTTGACTTGTAATTTCTGTTCTACTATAAAGTTGTAACTTGTGAAGGAAGTGAGGGATATGCATAGGTAGACATTGCAGAAACTTGGTCAAGGTAGAAATTATTTTAAAAATACAGCCCCTTGCTGAACTGCTACAAAGTGGTAAATGTGCTCATTTAATTAGATAATTAGAAAGCTGGTGACTTTACCTTTTGATAAGTAAGTCCTGTGTTAAGTAGGATTGAGGTAAAATGAGGAGACCTGTTTTCTGCCCTTTCTCATTTCTGTTTGGTAAATACAGACTTGCAGTAGGTATTTTGAGCACCAATCCATGACTCTGCTTTATTTAACAATCTTGCGAGTGTTTTTCAGTCAACAAATAGCTGCATTTCAGTAATAGCGTAATTTAAACTTTCCTTCATCTGCTTTCTCCAAATTTTTTATTATTCATGTTTATTGTTTACGCAGCCCAATGGACGGTCTTTCATTGATGTATCTGAGGATGAAGTGATACAAACTGTCCGTAAAGAAAATACAAAGCAGCCTGTGGATACAGAAAAGAAGAATGAAAAGGTCAGTTATCGATATGAAATTACGATGTCAAAGTTTAGTTTAGAATTATTAGAATCTAATCTAATAATTCTACTTGTGATTTGAAATCCTGATACTTAACATGAGTTAAGAGAAATATTTCTTACTATGAAGAGTACTACTAATGTCATTTGGTGTTGAAAAGAGATGATTAGTATTTTCTTAATTTCTGAGACTATGCCTTATGAAATGTTTGCATCAAGCAACCCCCCCTTCCTGCCCCCTGCTAAACACTGATATCTCTGTTCACCATGTGAAATTGTTAAGCCTACAAAACTTAAATTTGTGTTTCATCTTTTCTGGTTTCTGTGGAGGTGCAGCATAATGATTACATCTAACTAATGATAGCATTGTTAAGTGCCTTGTAAGCAGTCTAACAACTGGGGGACTACTATTCAAAGGATTAAGACTGTGTGCCTGTTTATTTCTTTTGTCAGATGTATCCATTAGTAATTAGAGTTCCTAATTTCTGAGGACAAATAAGGGCTTTGAAGTCTGGTGTGAGCTTTTTGTTATGCAAATTGAACAGCTACATTAAAGACATCGTTATAAAGCTTGGTCTGTAGCTTTATCTAAAAGGTACCCATGCTAATGCCAATGTTGTTTTTTGCACTGTGAGGACTAATATCTTCTAGCTTTATCATAGGTGCTGTCATTTGTAGGCAATGTGGATATATTTATGATAGGCCTTTGACAATAATTTTTGGCTTGATTCTTCTGCTAATGTTGTGCAAGAAATTTTTCTCCTGTCATGGGTGTCTGATTTATTTTCTTCAGCAAAATGCATTTGTTCTAACTATACTGGAACTAACTACACTGAGAAAAATAAATGACTATGCATAAATAGTCAGAAACCAGTAGTTGATTATGGTGATTTGCTTAGCTCATTCTAGCTTTAATTAAGTTACTTGACTATCCTATAATAACTTAATTTTGCAGTTAGTATGTTGGCAAAAAGACTGTATCCTGGTAGCTGGCTATAAGGCTCTAAATGTTTTTAGCATTGGCGAAAAGAAAGGCTTTTCTGTAAAATGGGTTTGCCTTAAAATTTCACCTTGCACGCTTCATTCTCTTCACCATGTGTTGTGTATCAGATTGACTTTGTGGGGTTTTTTTTCAATAGCAAAAAAAAAAATGATCCTGAAGGAATAATTGTATTTTTCTTCTCAACTTTCATTTTATTTCAAGCAGGTTTCCAAGTAGGTAAGGTGTTTAAATGCTAAACTCAAGCTTTACCTTAAAGTTGCAAACTGAGCAGTCTGAATTTTAAAATGTTAAATTGAAACTGCAGCTCCAGGAAATCAGTAGGACTTTATGGATATGGATGTTTAACTGGTTCTGTTTTTCTATCACGTCTGAGAACCCTGGGCAAAGCATGATTGCCTCAGAAACTGATTGTTACCCTTCCCCAAGAACTTCCTTTAAACTACAGTTAACCTTACAGGCATCTCATTATTTGGTTAAGCCTCCCAGGGCATCTGTTACATTTGTAACATTATAAATCTGCTAAGAAAATTGTAAGGTGTCCTGTGTTGGTGTCTTTGTGTAGCTTGGGATGGGTGGTACAAGTCAATGGGTGGGATTTAAGAGGTATGTGCATGTGTGTGTGTATCTATATAATCTATGACCTGAAGGGTATGGTTGGGGTGGGGAGGCAGGAAGGAGGGGAGGGAGAGAGCTCGAATTGATTTCAATTTATGCTTTCAGTGAAAAATCACACTCCTTTTGTGTTTTTGTATTTCTTAGCTGGTTTGGACTTGAGAATTTCATGCCTGTTTTTTCAGGATAGTCATTTAAGTTCTGCTTTGGGGGAAGGGAAGTTTTGGGTAATGTCTGGATTGTGGTTGTTCATAGGGTTTATGATTCTCTTGACACTTTGAATAATTTCTTCCTTTTTTTTCTGTTTTAGTTGCACAGTACATGTTTTCTTTTGGTTTTAGTGTAAGGGACTGTGTCTAAGAAGTGTCTCTGTGGATGAGATTGCAGGATGTTAAAACTTCATTGCCCATTCTGTTTGTGAACACACAACTGCCTTGTCTTAAATAGTAGAAATAGACAGACCCTTAGGGATGAGAAAGAAAGGTTTGTTTTTCTATTGTTCTTCCATGGGGCACAGAGCATCTTAAAGAATTGAAAAATTTTGATAGGCTTCCTGAATTCTTCCTGTGCTCTTTGGCTGGCGGCAGAGCTAACACTGGCAACCTTCTGTATTGCAGAAGGTGACACTTTGAATGTAGGCTTCTGCACAATGATGGGCTGGCTTGCTCAGTAACCTTTAACATCTCCTGCTGTTCTGTTTGGTTTGTTACTGAAATAGTGACTGTTACAGCACTAAGTTCTGCAGATGGTGAGTAAACTTCATAACTAATTATGGTTCTGGTTTCTTGGATGAGGTTCTTGTAACTCTATTTAGGAAAGTAAATATATTTTCAAGATTAGAATTCTTGATCTTTTTAAAAACAGTGTTAGTAGCAAACTTATTTTTATAACTGTTAAATTTTGATGTTTTCATGTCGATATCTCTGTAGAAGCTGGTTATTTAAGAAACTGGAGTTATAACTTGGAGGAGCTGTCATCTTAAACTGCTGTCTGAGAGACTTCTGAAGTTGTTTCTGGTGTTCTCCTCATGGTGCCAGAGGACGGTTGGGTAGTTACAGCTTTGTGCGTGTGAGATTCTAAGACCTCAACTTCCATTCTTAATGTAGCTGAAAATGAGAGATGCAGATAAAATTTAATAATCTTTTCTCTGCTTGAGCTCCAAGAAGCAATTCATAACTGTTTCATGCTGGTTTTCACTCTTCTTTTTAATTCTTTCCTTAGAAGGTGCTCTGGCAAATAATTTGGCTTCTTCATATTCTTAGAACCAATTCTTTTCAAGTTGCTTTTGAAACTGGCCCTTCTATTTTGGAGACTTTTCAGAAGTTAGGTGTAAAGGGTAACAATAGTCTGCTGGGCAAATAATTGAGATAATTGTTTTGCTGCTGCATCTGTATTGTGGATCTCCTAGTACAGTAAACCATGAGTTTTCAAGTCAGGTCTCAAAGTGTGTTGGCACAGCATCACATGTAAGCAATGCAATGTTCTTTAGTGCTCCACTAACAAGCTGTACTGCTTTCAGTACCTATATTGAAGTTTTTTGGTACTTGTGGGGCATGCTAACCCAAAGGTGTGTGAGCTGTGTGCCATTGTAGGCCTGTACATCTGCTGCAGCTACGGTAGTGATCTAGCTGTTACCAATTCTGAATTCCAGAGAGACTGTTATATTCTTCTTGTGCATGTAAGACTAGAAAATCATATCATTTGGACTTGGTTATAAAGCTGGCAATTGCTAGTCTTGCTCTGTCAGAAGCATATATTTCAGGAAGACATCCAGCATTCATAGAGTATCCTTATTCGAATATTCCAGAGACAGTGAATCACTGAATAGTTCCCCTTATAACATCTGAGTGGATAACAATCTTTCTTTAAAAAGGTTTTTATCTGGTAGTACTTGCACCTTCACTGGATTGAAGAGCTTTTCAATACTGTATTTTCTTTCTTAAAAGGTAGTTAAGTCACTTCAGCTTATCAAAAGACTTAACACCGAGGCTTTCCAAGATATACCCTCTTCCAATATCTTGGATCACTTTTCATCTTTTTTTTCCTCAATATTGCCCTTTTTAACACTTTATATTGCTGCCTGTTGCACCGAAGCTGCTTGCAGAAGTAGTCATCTTCGCTCCTTTTCATTTATCTCTGCGTGTATAGCCAGGAAGTCATAACTGGTGAAACCTTGGGGGAAAAAACCCTGTATATCTGTTGTACAGACTGTAATCACAGTTTCTGATTTGAAGTCATTTTCCATGTTGGAATTCTCTTACCCAATTTTTTTTAAAGAAGTCACTGTCATTCCTTATTTCTTGATGTGTAACTTGAACTTGCTTCTGCACAAAAAAGATTTTGCAGGCGTGGGATCTGCCTGTCAGACAGTTCATACTCCTCTGTGTGATGCCATCAGCTTCTGCCTCCAGGTGTTGTGCTCTGTAGCATAAGTAATCATGCCCCCCACCTTCCATTTAGGTACTACATAAGTTTTTCATGTTACTTCAACACTTTAAACTTATGTTTAGGAATTAGGATTGTTCAGTATTCTTTCAAGGGACTCTCCATACAAAGGGTTCAGGAAAGTCTGTTTTAAATATTTTGATGGGGAGGAGTTCTAAATCACTGTGACAAGCGATCACTAATTAATTACTAAGATAATGTTTTATTTTTATTCTAGTCAAAGAAAAAAAAGAAATCCAAGGGAGATGCTAAAACGGTTCAGGATATGTCACGTCTAGATGGAAAGGAAGTTGATGAAGGTACTGAAAACAAACACACACAAATGCAATTAGACATATTTTTGGTTTAAATGCTGTTTAACAAGATTTACTAGCTTGTGTTTAGTAAGAATACACAAACTCATTTTGTCATAACTCCACAGTCATATCTGGAAATCTGATCTTTGAAACAACAATATTTAGTAACTTCAACAGATTTTAAGTTTAACAACTTGCAAAAACTGAGAAAAGTCTTTAATGGTAGGGCCAACTTACCTTTGGCCAGTTGTTCAAGTTTTCAAACTAATGTTGAAGTTGACTGCCATGTCTGCAATTTCGAAGCTAAACCTGTACTCAAACTTCGGCTTGATATGAAACAAGCTAAAACTCTTTCCTTTTTGCTGTGTGACTTACTCAGTGATGTTTTTGGATGTTTTAGGAGCCTGGGAAACTAAAATCAGTAACCGAGAGAAGCGGCAGCAGCGTAAGCGAGACAAGGTGCTGACTGATGGTGGCTCAGGAGAATCAAATCTCCAAGGGGTGGAAAATACAGTTACTGTATCCATTGAACAGCTGATGCCTACACCATCACTTCCAGTTGGTCTCAGAAAAAATAAAGGTATGGTGGTCGATGGGGCTATGAATGTGTTCTAGAATGCTTGAATGCTTAAATAGTGATTCTGTTTTGGATGTATAGTGGGTATGTTTG
>BJBW01008633.1:0-20199 GCA_004320125.1 Scolopax mira | reverse complement strand
AAAATCTTAATTGTACAGAGCATTTTAATAAAATATTTCGCAGGAAGCCACTTGAATTCAAATTCAGTCTCTGGGCTAAAACTTGAGAAGGTTTAGTTAATAAAGTGGGACAACAGGCTGATCAGAGATTCTTCAGCAATACCACCATTCTCTGACAGAGAGGTGTGAAGACAGTGAAGTATGTGTGTCATCTTTGTAGCTTAGCCAACAATGTTGTAACGCAAATTGACCACGTGAATAAATATTTTCTTCTTCTGACTGGCTAACAAAACATGAGAAAATGTCAAGTTTCCTGTCATCTGAGGTATCTTTTGCAAGAGGGGCTTATAAAATAGACCCAGGTAGCTATGATCCTATTTAAACTTCATTTCAAAATTAAGTCTTATCATAAAATATTAATTTCTTTAAGTCTCAAAAATAAGGGGTTTTTTCGGTTTATTTTTTATTAAATGGTTTCTGTTTGCTGATGCTATATTTTTCTTAGAATGATAACAGAGTGTTAGACATCTAACATTATTATGTCTGGTATTGGCCTTACTGTTTTTTATGCTGCTTTTATGTTCCTGAAACTACTTGAAATGAGTTGGATTCTTAGTACTGAATAAATTAATTCCTATATCTGCAACGTAACTGATGAGATATTTTTTTTAGTACGCTTTTCTTTTAAGCTTCTCCCTGTAAGAGTTCTTAATGTTATAGGGTAATAATTCTACTGTAATCTGTAAAATTTTATTGTATTTTTCAGTTTGAGACTATTGTAGGTTTTATAGACTGCTGTTAGTCACCCTTCTTGTCTCTTTTCCATATTCTTCTCCTACCTTAATTTTATCTTCATTCTCCAGTTCCCTTATTTTCTGAGCATATCTCATTTTCAAGAACCTTGTAGTTTTTCT
This sequence comes from Scolopax mira, assembly GCA_004320125.1. Lineage (NCBI taxonomy): Eukaryota > Metazoa > Chordata > Aves > Charadriiformes > Scolopacidae > Scolopax > Scolopax mira. Next base: position 19,306 of record BJBW01008633.1, on the reverse strand, counting down.
GTCCTGCGTGGTCCTTAGAATCAGGTTTTTTTTTTTCCTTGAGCCTTCTGTCTTCCTTTTCTACTTTGAATGGAATTTCTTTACCAAGAAAATTCAGGAAACTTGTTAACTTACAAGTAAAGTTTTATTTATTCCCTTTCAGGATCCAACAGTGAGTCAGTTTCTCAGGCTGGTACTTCTGATTTTCAGTGGGATTTAAGTCACGCTCAACCCCCAGTTGATGACGAATGGTCTGGGTTAAGTATGTTCCTCTAAAATGTTCATTAACAAAATTTTGTTAATTACAGTTACTTTAAAGTGTAATTACATATGTTAGCTATTTGTATTAGCTAGTGGTGGGCATCTGAAGAAAAAACTGGAATGTTTCACTTCTGTAAAGCTAATTGTCAGCTTGAAGAAAACTGGAAGAAGTATTTTGACAAATGATAATAGGAAATGGTTAATTTTGGGGAAAAATACCTGGATATTGAAACTTGGAAATTAAAGAGCTCATGTAATTTAAGTTAGTTCTGCCTTTTGCAAGAAAACCTTGGCAATCAGTTAGAACAGTCTTACTGCAAGTCTGCAAAAGACATTTAGCAGATTGTATTTGACTCATAGTTTGTGCTTCCATGTTTGTACCTTACTGGAAACTTAATGTGACATAAGGCTCTTGTTTTAGTCTGCCTTACTTTCTCATTTATCAAACATTAGGAAGTTCTTACACTATATAGAAAGCATAGGCAGGATAGAAATCACTGAAATTAATTGGAAATTGTAGTAAAATTGATTTTTACTCACCCCTTTCCCTTCCCTGACAATTTTAAAATATTCTTGTAGTTCTTGCCTTAGTCTCTCCCTAAACAAAGCTGTAGTAAAATAAAATTACAGCCATTCCTAAATATTTACTAGTGAAACTGAACCTGTGAAGAAAGCTTTCAGCTTTAAGACTGCCTTGTAATTAATGGCTTTATTCAGTCAAATCTAAAAATATTTAAGAAAAATAGTTTAGTGCCTCTCATTATGTCATTGACTGAAAAATTGGTCAAGAAGTTGCCTATAAGAACTGCCTTGCATGCTGCCTTCTCTCTAAGAACAACTTCTTGTTTAGTGACTGCAAAAGGGGAATTGATGCAGTCCTTGATTTTTTTAATTTTTATATAACTTATCCTTCAATCTGACATTTGTGTGACAACATAAATATATGCCATCATAAAAGAACAATAGCAAAATTGAGTAGGGACTTAAAGTCTTAGAAAAAGTAAGGTTATTTAAAAATGTCAGTGTTACAGGATGACTTTTGGCTCCATAAAATTTACACTTTCAGATTTATCACTTTGTAAAAGATTCTTACTAAGGTAAGATTGATCAGTGTTACAGTTCATCATAATTATTTTTTTTTCCACAAACTAGGAAGGCTTAAGATCGGGAACAGCTCTTAAAGTTCTCCTGGTTCATGTAATCTAGAAAATGTATCTCAAAGGGCTTGAATTGCATCTAGCGAGCTGCTGCTGTGACTGGTTTGTAATCTGATTGCTCTGTAAAATAACCAAGTCTTACTTATTACTTATGAACATCTTCCACCTATCATGAAAATATTTACATTTTTTTCAGAAATACTGGAAATGAGTATCTTTATCTTGATACCAAGAAGTGGGTTTATGCATAGATTATTTTTTTCCTTCATTTTTAAACTGTCAAAGAGCACTTGTGAAGTAAGGAGACATTCCTGAAAAATCTTTCTAATCTTTGCAGATGGACTTTCTTCAGCTGATCCCAGCTCTGACTGGAATGCACCAGCAGAAGAGTGGGGAAACTGGGTAGATGAAGAAAAAGTTGCTTCTGTTCCTCAACCTGTAGAGATATCTGATGTTCAGAAGGTAAAAGGTGATATTTTCTCCTTAGCTCCAAGACTTTGCTCTTACCACTGCCATTTCTTAAAGAAACTTAAGGGTGGTGAGTGATAAAGGTAATCTCTCATCTCTTCTACACTGATAGGAGTAGCACAACTGTGTTTAATGTTTACACAGAGCAGGAAAATACTGAATGTTAAGGAGAAAATAGAAGCCATTTAGTTCCACGTGAAATCTTACTGTCTCACCATAGTATAAGAATTACTGTGTCATAGTAGACTAAGAGAAGATTTAGATTTGTTTTCATAAATAGTTCTTAACAATATTTGATTCTCTATATGAAAAACATTTCCATGCCACCAGTACATGGTGCTCTATTGCTTTTTTCATTCCTAACTCCTGTACCTATATTGCCAGAGAGCATAAAAAGAGTGTGGTCTTCCTAAAATGAACTGAACAGATGAGACTGTCTATTTATACTTTTAAATGCAATAAAATGCCTTATAGCTGTTAACTTTTGTCTGTAGAAGGCATATGTCACCTTAAATGCTAAATACCTTATATTCCTGTATGTAGGCTTCAGATAATGAAAGAGAGAAAGCAGAGCCAATTCTTCAGAGTTCTACAAGTGGCAAATCCAAGAAAAAGAAGAAGAAAAAGAAGAAGCAAGGTGAAGAAGCCAACTCTCCTGCACAGGTAAATAGAAAAAAATCTGTATAGTCTGTAAGGCAATTCCAAAGAATTCACAGTCACCTTATTTTCATATATTAGTGTCTTATGGAAAAATTCAGGAGAAATACATTTCCTTACAATGTTAGATTGTTTACTGTTGTTTCCCAAGAGTTAAAGTAATCTTTCTCTTACTAGTATTTCCTTTAATTTGAATTATTCTGTGTTTGGATTGGGAATACAACATAGTTTTTCTGGATTTATGGAAAGCATGGAATGTGTGTTTTATAACAGAGTTCTGTACTGTAGGGATGCTCCCAGGAGGAAGCATGGGAAGCCTTCTCCTGCTGTCCTTTGAAAGGCAGCTGCCTTGGTGGATGTAGCTAGCTAGAACAGGAGAGATTGGAGTTGTCTCTTAGGTTGCCTTAACATACAATTAACATAGAATTCTATGAGAATATAGTAGTTTTTTGAAGAACTGTTATAGCTTGATTTATGCAAAAAGTAAATCAATGCCATGAACTCAGTAGATGGAGCTACTCTGTGAGTCAGATTTGAATGAGATGGGTAATATTTGCAAACTGAGGATGACTGGAGTTTTCTGTGCTACTTAAAGTAATTCTTCACAAACTATTTAAAACGGACTTGTAAAAATAGCAAAAGCAGATTGCACTTCACTTGGCAACTGAATCATATTTAAATGGTTGAAAAAAAGTAATTTCCTAATAGGAAAAAGCTTTTAATATCTCATGCTCAGAATACATCCTGCTTGTCCTTCTAGTGACAGCCATTCATATTTTACATTCTTTACAAAATGTTAAATGCTTAGTTGAATCTGACAAAGCAAATTGGAGAGAGGGGGAAAGCATTCTCTAAGTCATTCTTGGTTTGGATTTGCTTTTTATGCAGTGTTTCAGGTCGAGATTTTATTGAAACAATTTATAAAGATCAAGTTTTTATTACATAGAATTCTCCTAAGGCTGTCTGTTTCTGAGGTGGGTGTTTGTGTCAGCTTGCAATGCTTGTTTTGAGGCAAATTCAAACTGATGGTAACAGAACTGCAGCTTTTTTGTAATTGAAATCTGTCACGTTCTGGTGTCTGAATGACTCTAAGTGTAAGTCAAGATGAATAGGTTCTGGTTCACAGGTGTTCATGGAGTCCTGCAGAGATCTTGTGGTCAGGGAGTGCATACTCAAATTATTTCCTTTTCCATGACCTGTGAGCTACCTTTGACATTCTATATGTCAAATCGGATTCTATAGTTCATATTGACATAATCAGATTCATTCATTTGATCCACTGGTCTCCAAACATCCTGATTTTGTTGCTTTTTCTATCGGTCAACAGTTTAAAGATGAGAATTTCTCTTTATTAAATTTTTTTATGGATAATTGGGGAGTGTTGCTTGATAGGAGCAACATCACAGATAAGTTACCCTTCTTATAGCAGTTGTAACTGTAACTTGCCAATCCTAATTAAAACTCATTTAAAATTAATATATTTATCCTCTGAAAATTGAATATATTCATTTAAACAGCATCATCTTTCCCAGTGGTTATATTTAAGGGTTCACACTCATATTTGTTGATTTCGGTGTTTGTCAAGGCAGTGGAAGCTACTTTCAGAGCTAGATGTAAGGCAAATATATGTTCTTTCTGTCAAGAATTAAAACACACTTAAACTTGTTTTCACAAGGTTTCAGGGGAAATAAGCAAAGGAACAATGTTTCAAGAGTTACTTCCAGCTTAAACCAGATACCTGTGTTCTATTTACTGTTCACCACCACAAGATTCTTCTGGTGCTATAAACAAATGTAACTGCTCTAATTCTTCATGTAAAATGAACTTTCTTTTATTAGAGTGTCTAAGGAATAAAGGTTGAGACTCTCAGACACTTTGGATATATATTTTAGTTTCTGTACCAAGAGGTTTGTTTTACAGGCATCATGGCAGACTAACTGAAATTACTGAATTGCAAAAATATTATTAAAGCTTAATATATGATAAAAGACTGTACAGGTCAATATGCAGAGCTTGCATTTAAAAACATTTTATTCATAACAAAGCACAGAATTGAGAGCAGTCTAGTCTCTTAGTGATATTTTTGTGAAGTTTTTGGAGTAACCTCAGTTTCATTTCACATCCTTATAATTCCAGAGGACTGAAGTGCAGTTCATTCAGAGATTGGGATTTTTGTTAGTAAATGTATGAATGTATAAATGTTAATAAAAAGTATGAAGAGTACTGCTTTCTGGGCTTTATTGGGTTCTGTGGGTATTTTTGTGTTATGTTATTTTATAAACTTCAAATGTTAGCATAGGCGAATATTAGCTCACTATTTTTTTAGATAGATTTTTTTTTTCTGATTATAGCAAGAAAGCTGATGTGCAGGGAAGAAGTCAGAACTTCACTGCAAACACAGGCTCTTTTTTTTTTTTTCCTCTCCTACTTCCTCCTTCTGTAGGACACTGAAGAACTGGATAGAGAAGCTGGAGAGGAATTTCAGGAGGATACCTCAAAAGCTCAACCGCAGCAGGAAATAGCTTTTTCCTTGAAGACCATAAGTACTAGTGAACCAGCTAAGGTAGGGATACAAAATTTGGTTTATGTTACAATTTTGGATTTGGAAGTTCTCCAAGTCTATCAAAAGGTTAGTTTGTGTAGGTAAGGTTATGGTAACAATGCTGCTTCAGGCCATATACTCATGAATATAAAGGTGATGGAGAGGTTGAATTTTAGATACAGGTCAGTTAGGACTTTCAAAAAGGATGTCTACTCTGAAAAGCAGTATCTTCTAAATCAGTAGTCACTTTCATGATAAATTATTTTTCTTGTTTCAATATTTAAGCGATAGTTTAAAACTTTGAAGTCTGTAAACCTAAGAATTAGTAAGTCTGAGTGCAAGACTAATAGCATGACTGTTTCATTGCAACAGAATGAAGTGTTACTACCTTATTATACTCTGACTTAAATGCAGTCAGTCTAATTTTGATTTTTCTCATGGCTCTGCTGAGCTCAATGTTATTAACTGAATGAGAAGTTTTATTTTGAACCAATTTACAAATTGGCTGTTTGCTTCAGCTCACAGTTGAAACAAATATTCCAGTGAATACAAATTTTCTTTAATCTTTCTTCAACTAGCAGCTTTTTTAGATATTGTTACCCTACAAGCATCACATTGTAGGAGGAAGTATTTAATATTCTAGTGCTATTGGTTTTGTGTTCCGTGAAGAGTGAGCAATCCCAATGAGACAGCAGTTTGGTACTACAGAATATATGTTTTGAGTTTTATGTCTTAATTGCTTAGCATTTGTTTTATAAAGACAGCAAGGTCTTCAGATTCAAATGAAAAGTGGAGCCTTGTAAATGAGGCTGCGAGTCACTAAAGATAGAGAAGGTGTTTGTTGAGAACATGTGCCCTGAAAAGCACATTCAGGCACTTTTAGCTTATTCTAAATTATCCTGCATTGAAGTAGAGCTTTTACTGTAATTTTGTAGTTTAGATTCAGTTTAAGCTTTATTCAAGGTTAGCAACTGCTGCCTATTTTGTCTGACTAGTGCAGAGTTGTTCTTTCTAGGCTCTTCTGAAGCTGTATCTGAAACACAGGTGTCTGCCTCTGTGTGCAAGTGTCTTAATTCCTGGCAATGTGTTTTTTGAAAAACTTAATAAAGACATGGCTTTGTTTCGTAGGACATAGTTAAAAATGTGTAGACAGAAAATTCCTACTTGGATTGTAACATCAAAGTGGGTTTTTTGACATTTAGGAAGAGGTGTACAGGTGTATCCCAAAAGACCAGCTTTTGCTGTTTAGAAATCTAAATTGATTTGAGAAATACTTTCCAGCTAAATGTATAATTCTTTTGATCTGCTGTTAGATATGTTGTTTGTGTCAAGGTGTTGGCACTGCCCAGTTCCAGTAGGTTTTGCTCAATTGTTCAGTTCCTACCAAACTTCCCAGGTGACTTGATGGCATCAGCTCTGGTGTAGTCCTATGATGTGCACTATTTAAGGGGGGGGGTTAAGTGCTTCTGTTACTCTTGAGTCTTAAATTCAATCTCATAGGCTCATATTTGTGCCTTTATAGTTGTGTTAGTAGCCATTTTGTGAAAAATGACATAAAAACTTGTATTAAACTTGATGGGGGGGGCAGAGGACAAACAAAGCTGTTATTAACGATGCTCCTTGGAGGTTAGTTGGACTTGAAAAAGGACAGTTTGTGAAATGTTGCATCTGACAATGCAGATGGCATATCAGTCTTTATCAAGTCTCCTTGCCTTCAGATTTGGCTTTACTGTAATTTCACACGTGCCTTCTGATGTTGCTTGACTTGGCTGTTCCAAAAAGTTTTAGCAACAGTCTGTGACTGATGTGTGAAATGGGTTATCTAAGTTTCCAAGGTAGGTAATCTAGTCTGGAGCAAGTGTTCCAAAACATGAGAACCAAATATGAGGAAAGATAACTGATCCTAGAGTACAAATAATTTATTATCCAAAATATCCTTATAAGGATCAGAAATAGCTGAATGTTGAACACTTCTGATTTTTATCTGGTGGTGATGTTTTTCCCATATTATACACTGGGCTGTGTGGAAGCCTTTGGCCTTTTACCAGCAGGCACAGGTTTTAAATGAAGAGATATCTTTGGAAATCCGTAATTCGTAACAATTTCAGAAGTTACTACTTCATTAATAAACTGTAGAATTATGCATTTAACTACTTATATTATGAAATAGGCTTTAGTAATTGTTTCAGATTTGCTTTTATAAACTCCTTAGTTAACACAGAACATCCTAGCAAAGAGTAGTACCCAACTCTTAATGTTTGATTTAACCATCCATTTCTCCTCATCCAAAATTCAGACAGAAGTGTGGTATTTGGAAAAATGCCCAGATAATGCTGTATCTGTACCTGTAGCATTACATTTGCAGTAACACTGTATGATTTAATATTCAAGCTGCAACATGTTTGTTAGTCAACCTTAGACAGCCTTATGCCATTTAAATCTTAATTGAGTTGCTTTACCTGTCCTAATTAAACTAAGATACCAGTCAATTCCTTGCACAACTCTGAGCTTTAAGTCCTTGTCCTGTCTTAGAGGCCACATTCATTATTTTTTTTAGAGTTCATGTATTTAAGTAGCTGGTGATTGCTAAGCAGTAGACAACATTAGAATTGGCTAAGCTTGGAAATCCTGTAGAATGGGAGTTCGTTCAATTATTTAAAATTTGAAAATTTTAAATTTTTATTTGCAGTAGATTAAGAGGAAATATTGCAATTATAGTTATTAAAAAAACTTGTTTCAGTTGATGTGTAAGGACACTGAAAACTTAATAAAAGGTTGGAGAACTGCTACTCTCTAAGTTCATGTGTTGGGTTTTTTAAATTAAAAATGTTTAACTTCTTACTCGGCATGATATGATGAAGAAAAGTAAAGAAGTGTATCTTCTTGCTCTTTGGTGTATCGTGATGAAGTTTGAGATGCTCACGTTACAGTGGTGGAAACAGTACAAGTTGGTGACCATAATTTAGGGTCCATGTACATCTGCATCAATGGCTGGATGCAGACTTCACTGGTTGGTTTTGTTAATTCCAGGTCCTGGCTGTTGTGCCCCAACTCCAGCCATGACTTCTTAATATCATCCTGAAGTTTGGGGTTTATTGCCTGAGTTGTTTTCTAAAATGGTTTATTTGCAGCCTTTAGTCAGTACGTCACCTGCTGTGGGATCATGTGTTTTTATGCTCTGACTTTCCTATTGGAATGTCAAAATGGTTTTTTTGCCTTTTTACTTTTGTTTTACTGTACTTTTAGTAAGTGCTACACAGTAAACTACAGTTACATCTTGTCTCTAGCAGAAGCCTCCAAACTAGACCAGATGATTGGAAAACACTAGAAATATCTTTTACTTGGCAGTTCTTCTTGCAGTAGTTTCCTGTGAAATACTTTTTGATTGTTCTCACAATTATGTTATGCTAATATAACATAGTGTATTGAGCAGTTGATAGGAATGACCTCTAATGTTTTCTAAATGCTGTAAAAGTGTTGATTTAATTTGGTTTTTGAGTTACAAATCTGGATCTATACAGCTTGCCTGTTTGCCTTGCAACAAAGTGCATACGTGTCGCCATCTTGCATCTCTTCTGGATATGTATTCTATAATCTTTTTAGGATCTTAATGATTTTTAGATTGTTCTCGCTTTCTTTGCATGTCATGCATTTTAAGAATTCGTGTGGTTTATCTTTGTCTGCACCTAAAAATTTTGGCACTAGATGGCAGTCATAGTCTTGCGGCCTTGATTTAAAATTTTGAAGGATTTTAATATCGGCTTAATTTTTCAATGCCATCTTTCTAACAGCTGCTAAGTAATACTGCCAAAATAACTCTGTGTAAGAGTGGTTTACTGTTGTATGACTTAATAAACTTTTGGAATATTTTTTTTTCCTGTCTTTCAAACAGCCTGAGGAGGCTCCTTCGCTTGCTGTTTCTACTGAGCCATCTGTAATTGTATCAGAGAGCGATTCTAACAAGATCGCTTCCCAAGTGCCACAGATGCTGCAAGAGACAGACATTTCTAGTCCTAATATTAAGCAAAACAGTGTGCCTCCTCCACAGAGTAAGTATCTCTCAGTACAATTCATTTGTCTGCATTCAGGGTGTGCTTTTTTCTCCCTATAGAGCATATATGGTCAAAATGCTTTGCCCTGAGCTTTGGGTTTAGGGTGCCGGATCGAGTACTTCAGTATTTCATTTGTATATATTTTAGTTTTCATTGAGGTACTTTTGACAAATGTGCTTGCACTAGAAGAAAGAACTGGCTTCATATGCCTGAATGACTAAAAATGTCTGTTGGCCTTGTCCAGTCCCTCACAGACATTTGGATGTACTCTTCACCACGAGGACTGGAACTTCATGCTGTGACTAAGTCATTCTGCCAATACTGTCTCAAAAGTCTGTTTGTGAGGTTTCAGGGGAACAGATGGGTACTAACATAGCAGTTGACAGGATGTTTAGCTATAAGAATTTTGAAAAAAAAAAAAAAATACAAGCAATTCAGTTTTCAACCTACTGGGTTGGTTTTTTTTTTGACTTCTCAACTTAAGTCATTAGCATCTTTTTTCCATATGCTTCCATGAAATGTGGTAATCATGAAAGAAAACAGTTGCAAGTATGGGAGTAGAAATGGGTGATGCACTTACTGTTGTTGTAGCCTCACAGCAAGTACATCACTGCTGCAGGTATAGTACTTTTTAAAAATATGCTGTGCCTAGAGAGGTCAAACATATCCTCTGTTGTACTCAGCAAAAGTGCTTATACTGAAGTACTCATCCAGTAGCACAGGAAAAATTAAAAAGGAAGTCAGGATGTGAAAGGCATTGCTTAAAAAAAAAAAAAAACAACTGTTTGAATTAGACTTTTTAACTTTTTAATAAGCTTAATAAATACTGACATTTCGTAAGAAGTTCCTGGCGAAGTGTTGAAGTACTAAACCAGTTTTTAATGACTGCAGAAGAAACTAGATGATTTCATAATGTTAGTCTGCACTAATTGGGTTCTTGGTTTTGAATATATTAAACAACAGAATCTTTCAAGTCAGTGTGTCAGCTTGCAATGTTTTGGTTTTGTTCTGGTTCTAGTGTGAAAGCTTTTGTGTCTGATTCATGCCCTAGAAATTGAAAGAACATCTCTTATGTTCAGCATATAAAATACTTGATTTATATCTGGCAGCCAGCATGTTTTAATGTAGGCTGTTCTAATAAAATAACATAGTGCTGCTTTATTTGATCATGGATTCAGTGTAACCACATCTTTACATAGTTCATTGCATATATAGCCTTCCAATATCTGAAGGGAGCCTATAGGAGAGCTGGGAGGGACTCTCTGTCAGAAAGTGTAGTGACAGGACAAGGGGTAATGGTTTTAAACTGAAAGAGGGGAGATTTAGATTAGATACTAGAAAGAAATTCTTTTCTGTGAGGGTTCTGTGAGGTTGCTCCGGGATGTTGTGGCTGCCCCATCCCTGGAGGGGTTCAAGGCCAGGCTGGATGGGGCTTGGAGCAACCTGCTCTGGTGGGAGGTGTCCCTGCCCAGGGCAGGGGGAAGGTCCTTAAAGTCCCTTCCAAGTCTAACTTCTATGATTTTATGATTATTTTTTAAAAATCCTCTTCTGACATATCACTAACCAGATTATACTTGCTTTAACCACTAAATACAAAAGGGAACAATTAATGTCAATTGTGTATGTGTACCTAATTTCCAGTTAGCCAAAAAATAGTAATGAGCCTACTGTAAATAACACATTTTCAAAATGAATGACCTTTGTTGTGTATCACTTCTTGTATTTATGGTATTAAAGAATAGGTTGAAACTAGCAGACGTTGCTTTAGATGCACTTTAAATTGGACTATTTGGGAGAAAACAGGTAGAAATATCTAGTTGATTGTTCTGAATTACTGTGTAATAATACAGGGTGCACTATCCAAGATTTTCAAAGAAGATTCTGTGTAAGCTTTCTTAGTCCTAACACTGTAGTTATGTTTTGGTTTTAGCCAAGTCTGAAGAAAGCTGGGAATCCCCCAAACAAGTTAAAAAGAAGAAAAAAGCAAGAAGAGAAACGTGAGCTTCCCGAGATGGACATGTGTTGCTGAATACTGTCATGAAGATTATGCTGTTTATGCAATAATTTGTGAACATGTACAGAATTTTATATAAATTGCAAACAATTTTTAAAAACAGAACTGCTGTGAACACAAACATCTTTAAAAAGGAATCAAAGGAAAATAACTTTATGATATAGCAAACAGAACATGCTACATTTGAAAGACATTCTGAAGAGTCTGTTTTTCCAACTTTTGGAGAGAGATCTTAATTAAAAAAAAACAAACTGGTTTTACAACACAGTGCCCTGTTTACAACAGATTATACTCTCATCTACAGCTGCGGATAAAAGATTGGTTTCAAGGAAGGGTTTTCTGTAAAAATAATTGTCTGTACAATAGTGGGTGTTTCTTGCCTCTCTTACGAGTGATGCATTAGAAGCACAGAATGTCAACCATTTGGATTTGTTTCATGCCTAAATCAAAGTGCTTTGATGAAATACATAATCTGCCATATCTTTACAGTAAGTTGGTTAGCAAGCCTGCTGGCTATTACAGGAATCACAAGTGCAAATCATTAACCATTTGTACAGTCAAAACCTTCACGGTTTATTATATGAAGTTATAACACAATAAAACTGCTTTGGGTTAAAAGTTTGAGAATGTGATTTGAAACTTGAGTATGGTTCATGAAGTTATTTTTGATAATGTCTATTACCTTACTTGAATTGTTGAAGATAACAGTATATTTTTAAGAATGCAGTAATGTGCATAAAATTGGTTTTCTCCTTCGTTCCCTACAGTTCTTGATTGATTCAAACTCCCATCTAAAACTGTATCCTTTCAACTTTTAAACTTACGGAATGAATTGAAATCAAATGTTCCCTTCCCTCAACGCCTTTAACTTACCCAATTCTGTTCTGTTCTCTATTACTGAAACTGAAGAAAGCAAAGCGAACTTTTTTCGCTCACAAATTATTTGGAATTTCAAAGATCTGTTGGAGAACTGAAGAGTCTTCAGACAGCTTTAATTGACATTGTCAAGACCAGTTATCAGGAACACATTTTTTTACTGCCTTAACCTGTAGTATGTAGAATGTGTCTAGACTTCTGGACAGGAGTTAGTGTTTTTATATAAAAAAAAATAAAAATAAAAATTCATGCAAGTATAGCAGTTGTAAAATAAAGATCATTTCCCGCTTGAAACTGTTAATTAAAATGGTGTTTAAGATGTGTTGTCATTTTCAGGCACTGTGTTATTCCATGGTATCAAACTGGCAGATGTGTTTGTGTCTGTAAGGTGCATGCTCAGCCATGTACACTGTAAATAGCCTTTACAAAAACTCATTTGATAAGGATGCTAATTAACATCACCTGGTAAATTCAGTTAAAGAGCTGAGATATCTTTTTTTTTTTAAAAAAAAAAAAAGATTATCACCACCTGGTTCTTCTGGTTTTGTGGCACAAACAGAATTGTTACCAGCTGTGACAAGTGGTCCTGATGAGCAGCCTGGTCCTGGTCTTAATTGTACTGAAAATGCACCTTGCTAATGAAGAGCCTTCTTAATGAATGGATACTAACTTGCATGGGTATTAACCCCTGTATGCCAGGAACATGTGACACTCTACGTTGATTTGTTAAAAATAAATTGAGCATATTGACAGTATTGATCTATTTACTGTGAGGTAATAGTGATACCTGAGACTAATACCTGCTAAGATTCATGTAAAATAAATTTAGAGCTGAAGTACAGCTTTTCAAAGATTATCTTAAGGCAAACACAAAAAATAGGATATTACAAAACGGTGCAGAGTCCTTTGCATGTAAATAAAATTATAATTTTACTTGTCTTCTTCATAGCAAAGGTTGAAAAGCATACCCTTTGAGTTCAGGTTTGTAGTGTATGTCCCAAATGTCTGTTTCTGATCTGTATGTTGTGCTGCGAGCCTCTTGTAGAAAATGCAAAGATTTTATGTAATGAGAGAGACTACCCCCAAAGGCTTTCACTGCAGAAATTCTTTTTTTTCCCTCTTGAAGATAAAAATCTGTGATATTTCTGGATTAGTAAACTCTAGCTCTTGAATAGCTTCTCATTCTGGAAAAAAAAAAGAAACAAAACTAGCTAACAATATAGGAACCTTGCTAATTAACAGCTACTATGAAGCAGGATCATATAAATACATAGCCTTCCTTTCAAAATGTTGTTATCTATTTAGCAGCACCTCTTACTGTTTCCTTAATGTGCAGTTTCAACGTGTTAGAAAGCAAAACTTTCTTGATTTGACATTGATTAAAGAGGTAGTAACTGTACAGCATATTGTCTATAACTAGAAACTTGGTTATCTGTGTTCTGTCATGTTTCTATGACTCAAGCAGTGGTTAGTCTTAATGATACGCTGTATCCAGACTTTGGTACTTGGGTAGAAAGAGAAAACACCATTTAAAGAAACTTAATCATTTTTTTTTTCTTTCTTTTTTTTTTCTTTTTCTCTTGTTGAATGCATGGAATGGTTTCATTAATCCAATATGTTGGGTTTTTCTAAATACTCTGGAATTATTTGTATTCGTAATTTAAACTTGTGACGATGTGTAATTGGGTAGTCATGGCATATTTTTATTTCTTTTGTGGGGAGGGAAAAGTGTACAGAATTCGTATGTGCTCGTTACGAAGGTAACAACTGTGCATTGGTTTGGAGGGGGGTGAAAACTGTATTTCTGATGCCCTTTTAGAAGTCTAAAGAAAAAAAAAGTGCAAAAGAAAAGCACTACTTTAATATTTACTAAGAAAGAATGTACATATTAAAAACATTTCAAACTTTATAGAAATACTTCTAGTACTGTTGTGTTGTAACTGAATTGGTATCTCCTTGGAAACTGCCTTATTCCTTATATATTCCTTATAGTTCCCTGCCCGTGGGATTGTCCTGTGAAATAGGGCTTTTGGGAAGTGCAGACATCAGAATACATGGCTTGAGCAGCCTTTCAGCTATTGTTAATCATAGTTGTTGTACCTTTAAATGACTCCAGCTGGTTGCCAGTCAAGATTTCACTTTTTTTTTTTAAAAAAAAGAAGTCTCTTGAAGCCCCTTGTACCTGTGCATCTCATTCTGGTGACCGCTGAGCTCCGGGGAAGGAGAGATTGGGTTCCCCAGGCCAGCACTGAAAGATTTCTTCATTGTAAATGGAAGGGAGGGGGGGAGAAACCCTAAAAAATGTAATTGCTTCTTAAAAGATACTGCTAAAATTATTTTACTGTTACAATTGCTTCATTTAAGAAGTAAGAGCATCAGTTGAGTCAACTGGGGAGGGGGTGTGTGTGAAGGACCAGGAAGGGCTGTGTGGCCACTAGTTCTTAACCTGCAGGATCACCCTGGGGTTTGTCCCCTGCAGGGCTGTGTTAGCTGGAAGGGATGCTGGGAATGAAGTGGGGTAGCTCTGATTTTGTGGGGGGGGGGGGGGGGGGGGGGGGGGGGGGGGAGCTGTTCCCTGTACTCAATAGCATGTTGCTGTTAATGGTTCACAGACTGTTCCTATTGAAACTGGGTTGAATTGTTAAAATTGTCTCATCTCCATATTGGGTCCCTTCAGTTTATGAAGCTATTGAACGTCTGGTTAGTTGTACCAAGCTGAAGGGTTCTGCTTCACTGAAAAACGGGTTCTTTACTGAAACTACAACGTCTTTAATTTTGGCGTGTTCTAGAAAAGAAAAATGCATTTAAAATTCTTAACAGGAGCCTCCTGGTTTCAGGGTTTCATACAACGCTCTTAATAAAACGCGCTTGGGCACATCTGCAGCTCAAACCAAGTTAATTTTCTGTGCTAATTGTAGCATCAAGTGGCCTCTTAACTTGGCTCAGTGTTTTTAATTCAGCCCGTGGCAGAGGGGAAGCCGTGGATCACCACAAGGAGCACAGGAGATTGACTGGTGGAAGATGCTTCCCCCTCTTCTCGGGGGCTGCAAGTCTTTCTCACACACCGTGTTCCCCTTGGGCTGTTCAACAGGCTCTGACTTCGAGTTAAGTGATTCCTTATTGCAAATATCAGGTGAAGTATAAACCAAATATTTCCTTACTGGGAGCTTTGTTTCCAGAGGCCGTTCTGACCGAGGCCACCCACAGCTTGTTTTTTGTGACTCTACTCATTCCTGACCATCCTTCCCCGTGTAGCTAAGGAGGGAAAGTCGTGCCTTGAGCTACAGCTTCAAGGGAATCCCTGGATGGGGAACTACCTCCTCCCTGATGTGATGCTGTGACTTGGGCTCAGTCTCTTGTGGACTTTTAAAGCCAGGCTTTACAAATGTGTCTTTTGAAGAGGCAAGAGCGTGCTGGGTGGGAGATGAGCATCTTTCTGAGCCGTAGCCCATTGCTAAAAGAACTGTATCAGTTCTGCTGTTGAGGGCCTGGGTTTATTTATATCCAAGATGTACAAGTTCTGCTGCTGCTCTCAGAGATCTCAAAAGGCATTAGGAAAGATGAGTAGCATCTTGCGTTTCCCCCCCCCTCGCACAGGCAGCTATTGTATGAGGGGAATAACCTGCAGCCACGTCCAAAATGATGACAGGATGAGTTTTCCTCAAGAAGCTGCCATCATTGGAAGTTCAGATCTGACCCAGATCCAGTCCTGACATGAGCAGAGCACAACGGTGTGTGAAATCAGCTTCATGGCCCTTTCTGGTTTATAGTCCCTGGTTAATGAAAACAAGACAACACCTTTTTAAAGGGGAAAGAGCCGATCCTGTAGCTGTCATTCCAATTTAACAGAGAGCTGCAGGCTGGACTCTGGCTGTAAGAGTTAAGTCGTCCTGATTTAAAGCTATGGCATGTTTATGGCTCTAATTAATTTTCCACTCTAAGTTTGCTAATGAACAACAATATTTAACTTCCTATTTGTATATACTGTGATTAGGCATTTCCTTAAGCTTTTCTTAATTGCCTTGAAAGCCTTACAAAAGGCTGAGAGGAGCTCTGGTCATTAAGTTCACTTTCTCTGAGCCTCCCAGATGTGGCTGTGTGAAGGCCAAACGTTAGTGCCCTGGGCTTGCCTGGGAAAAGAAGGGCTGCCTGAAATAGGTGATACTCCATGTATCCATCATAATCCACACCTTGGGATTTGAGGCATTTCAGGGACGTAGCACACGCTGCAACTCTTGTCTTCGTTCTTGGCTCATCTTTTATTTCCTCATCTTGTTCTAAACTGAAAGGCAAGCTATTAAGATAATCCCTTCCTGTCAAGCTTGAAGTACCCCAGCATCAAAATGTAATTCGCAAGACTATTTTTGCAACCATAATGTTTTTCTTAAAGCTTCCTTTTATCCAATCTCAGAAAAAGGGGGGACGGGGGGAGGAAGGCAACCATCCTTAAGCTGGCTGGTTATGCTTCTCTATTGTAGAATGCAGTAAAATTATTAATAGAAAGCACAGATACCATAAATTCCGCGTGACTGCTACCTGATTCTCTGTGTGCATTTGGATTCTTTTCTGTGATGTGCATAAATAGTATCTCAATAGTCGTGTTTTCTGTCAGTCAAATCCTGCATGGACTTTTCAAGGTGGTTTTCTCCAGACATTTGGCTGGGAGTTTGAGGTCAATGTGTTCTCCTTCGAAGACTGATCCACTGTAGACTTAGCGCAGTGCTAGACAGAATCACAGGATGATACGGGGTGGAAGGGACCTCATGGGAACATGTCCAGGTTGGTTTTGAATGTCTCCAGAGAAGGAGACCCCACCACCTCTCTGGACAGCCTGTTCCAGGGCTCTGCCACCCTCAAAGTAAAGAAGTTCCTCCTCATGTTTAGATGGAATGTCTTAAGGTCAAGTTTGTGCCCATTTCCTCTTGTCCTGTCCCTGGGCACCACTGAGAAAAGACCAGCCCCATCCTCTTGACACCCTCCCTTTAAGTATTTATAGGCATTGATCAGATCCCACTCACCCTTCTCTTCTCCAGACTAAAAAGACCCAAGTCCCTCAGCCTCTCCTCATAAAAGAGATATTTTAGACCCCTAAAGGACAGTGTCCTTTTCATAGCCACCAACAGAGTCTTGATGCTTCTGAATTGCCAAAGAATGTAATCCATCAGTATTTACTTTTCTGATAGTGTGGTGGGGAAAAAACCCTATAAATTCAATGAAGCAAAGGCAGTAATGTCGGCCTAACCAAGTTTTGCCAGAGGGAGTTTAGGATGAGGCAGCTCCCTCAGGCGCCTATTTCAATCGATGCTCTACAAGTAACCTTGCGGTGCCAGCAGCATCTTTCATTTTTCTCAAACTATTATTTTTATTTTTTTTTTTTCTGCTTTTGTGTCTTGGTTGCACTGGCCTCTAGTGGAGTCTTTCGAGTTCTTTGAAACTTTTTCAGGCACATCTTTCTCAGTGCTTGCCAGCCTGGTCTGAGTAGCCACTTCAAGATGAACCAAATCTGAGGTTGCCCAGAGACTCTTGCACGATAACTCTTGGCTGATTCGTTTTAAAAATTTTAAAACTCTTAATTGTAGAAAAGATTTAAAATATTTTCTTTGTATTTGGTGGAATTCTTTTCTGCAAGTTCCGGAGACAGAAGTCCAAAGAGCTGTCTGCTCTGAACTGATGTGATGATTGAATTTTTTTAAAAAAAAAAAAAGTTATAAAGGAAAATTTTTCTTTTTAATAAGCAAAAGTAATGTTACTCAGATTTGACCTACTACTGTTCAAAAGTGTTCAATCCTTAGTAGTAAAATGTATTAAAGTGCTTTTCTGGAGTGGACTCAGGATGCTCAGTGCTTGGTAGAACTGAGCTGGAAAATCAATACTGTGCTATTTTCTATTCATATAGTCCAGAGATGTGCTTTCAAAGTCATCCAAGTCATACAGCTGCTGTTAACCGTGGACCTGCTTTATGGTGTTTTCAGAGTGTGTCTTTTACTGCCAGTCCTTAGTAGGCAGGCAGAGCAGCAGATTTAGTGATTGGGTTTGTAAGGATTAAAACAATTTTACCACCTTGAATAAAAAAATACTTTGTGACAGAAAGACATAATGGAAAGATTCCAGGGTCTGGCGTGTTGGTGACTGAGAGGGGCAGGTTTTACATACCCAAGGACTGCCTTGTGTTTTGGGTTTCTGGAGGCACCTGTTAAGTCCTGGTCCAATTGGTCCGGGAGGGGACCATCACCTGAATCCTAGGCTGTGGGAAACTTGAGGTTAGAACTCCTGTGGGTCTCACCAGAAAATAGCTTTTTGTCTGCTCGCTTCCAGGCAGAAGGTCTGTCGTACAGCACAAGGTCAACACGAAGCAGGATTGCAAGTGCTTCACTTTGCATTAATAATTCCATCACTAAAAATCTTGACTAGTGCCCCGCTGGGATTCATCGCTCTGTGCTGCCAGGGAACATCATGTTGGAATGCGTTTTCTTATGTAAAGACTTAATGTAAGGCTAATGTGCACCACATGCTGCTTTTCAAAAAATGTTTTACTTCTGCTTTGTGTTGCCACCGTATGGAGGGCACGATACGGTCTAAGGCTTTAAACTCTTTAGACTTGATCGTTCCAAGTTTTTCTTGAGCAGTCTGTGTCAAAGCAGGTGTTTTGACAGGTTAACTGGGGGAAGAATTCCTAACCCCAAATTGTGTTCCTTATGTGTGGCAAACGAGTGGCTCAGCCCTGCCCCAGAGGAAGTGGGTTATCAGCAGGGTCTTCTGCAACGGATTTAAAGACACCTCCATCAGCACAGTAAAAACCCTCAATGAAGAGTGCTGACTGAGTTGTAAATATTAAGGTGCCCTATGTGGCAGTTAAGTGGTTTAAGGGCTCATATTCACTAAATATTAAAGGAGAAGGGGGAAAAATGTGCAGATTTATGTTTTCAGGTGTGGGGTTTTTTTTAAATAGAATCATAGAATTGTTGAGATTGGAAGGGACCTTTTAAGATCATCTAGTCCAACAAATGGGAAAAAAAAAAAACCAAACAACAAAAAAAACCCCACAATCAAACAAAAAAAAATCCACACCAACCCAACACTAACCCATATCCCCGAGCACCATGTTGACTCGTCTCTTGAATACCTCCAGGGATGGTGCCTCAACCACCTCCCTGGGCAGCCCATTCCAAGGCCTGACAACCCTTTCAGGAAAGAAGTATTTCCTAATATTCAACCTGAACCTCCCCTGGTGCAACTTGAAGCCATTACCCCTTGTCCTGGCATCTGTGACCTGGGAGAAGAGACTGACCCCCACCTCTCT